>VDFB02271950.1:0-53127 GCA_007258455.2 Sequoia sempervirens
AGGACACGAAATATTAATTAAATGAATGATTTAATTAATATCTGCAAAAAGGATGATGTAGATGAGCAAAGGGATAATTAAGGAGACGTCTTTGACCATATGGAAGTGGTCATATTTCGATGTCTACAGACATGAACTAGTGATTTTTGATATTTTTTTCTATAGATTATAAATATATATTTTTAAAAAAATTTAAAAAATAATTTGTGAGTTTCTTTTTATAACTTCTAATAACTTATTTTTATAGCTAACCATACTCTTAAAAAGTGGCATTACTTTGGCAATGTGATTGGACGGATTAGCATGGACTAATTACGCTTGATCCATGAAAAATCGAAGCATAATGAAGCCACTAATGTCAAATCTCAACAAAATCATTCAAATGAATATTAAACTAAACATTCATCAAACTAAGCATTCTAAACTATGAAAACATTTAAATGTCTACTCTAACGCATCTTAAACTTATCCTGTTGTGAGATTGGTGTTGTGTTGATGTGAAACAATGATCCTTTCCCAATCCTATGTGTAAATGAGATTGTTCCAATCATTTTTATTGAATATAATTGATGGAACGGTTGTGAGGTGTATGTAAACATGATTTTAATCTAAATACACATGATGCAAGCTAATTAAACATGATCTTGTATAGGAGAAAATTTGTACCCCTTACACAAATTCCCCTTTTACACAACCTCACCTTAGAAAATCAAATCTGAAGGTGAAATTCCACATCACCCAACTGCCTTCCTTCCACTTGGCATCTGTCTTTTGTGTTGGTGAGAGAATTTGTGTCGAGGATGCATGTGTGGTGCATAGACGTCCGCACGGCATGCTGTCATTCTTGACGGATTCCTGCTTCTAATGTTGGTAGAGGCGTTACACATTCGATTGGGGTCAAATTGTAACGTCCTTCGACCAACCAACCCCGAAAATGGAAGATTCTCTCATCCCACCTTCTAATTATATTCAACAATAGGGTTGGAAAACCTATTAGAGATATATGTGTTCTAATTACTTTTTTAATGATATTATCTTATACTTGACCAAGAGTCTATACCTACTCATAGTATTCTAATCTTATATAAGAGGATTTTATGTCATGGAAAACCATTGACATAAAGTTGAAAGTCAAACCACCATGTGAATGACAAGATGGTGAGAGAAGTTTGTTTCTATTTTAAAGTGCACTTGTAATATGACTATTGTGCAAATTGTAGCTCCATTGTAGGCACCATAAGCAAGCTAAAATAATAGAAAAATCCACAATGGAAATATAAGAGCAAATGGGACTATGAAAATCCTACGCACAACTCCATATTAAAAGCTTTGAATGAGTATTTCAACATGTGCAAGTTGTAAAAACTCCATGACTGGCATAAATAGCAAACTAGGAAGCATGTGGACTCCATGCACTATGAGAAATGAGTTTTCTACTGAGTCAATGTACAACAAATCAAAGGGAAGAAATTTTCAATGGGTTGTGGCAACTTGAGGAAGATTATGGAGAGTTGTGAGATAAATTTGCTAACTTTTATACCAATAAAACCCATGGTTGGCATGGGAAGGAAAGGTAGTGAATTTCATAGCTATCTTTTAGTTTTGAGTCTCTCTCTTAATCAGTATAAATAGAGGTTGATGGTTTCTTATTTTGTTGTTCAATGTGTTTGTTACCATTGGTCAATGTGTTTGTTACCATTGGTCATTGTGATTTATCATTGATTTTCATTCATTGTTCTTTTGCTGAGTTATTTTCTGTGAGAGCATTGTGAGAGTTTGAGAGTAATTCTTTATGAGTTTGGAGGAGAAATTTCATTGTGGGTAAGAGCAGATTATTGAGAGTTTGAGAGCATATATTATTGGATTAGATTGGAGATAGGTTGTGTTAGAGAAGGAAGCAAGTTGAGTCTTAGGAATTGAGCATGGAGTTACAAATTCTTCAGGAAAGCTATATTTTCTAGGCATGTTTAGTTATTCTTAACTCATATTCTTTTCGATTTTGGATACCATGTTTTACTATTGATTGCAAGTGTTTATTTCATTGTTGTTGCTCTTGTAGCTTTTGAATAGTGTTATGTATATAGCTTGAATTTATATATGTTGGATAAGTTATCTTAGAGTGATCCCACATAAGTGGTTTACAATTACATTAACAAACAAAAATTTCTTAGGCACTAAAAAAAATTTGGGGGAGGCGGGGAGGTGAGGGGGTTTGCTAGAACCCCTTAAAGGGTTTACTAGAAGGGGGTTCTAACGAACCCTTCTTTAATGGGTTTTTCTTTTTTTAATGTTATTAAAGGGGGTTTCACTAGAAGGTGGGTTCTAACCTTTTGCTCCAGTGAAGAGTTCCTCGGGCTCCCCTTTTTTGCCCTTCTCCCCCTCCATGTGCAATTTTCTGCAAAAATTTTCCTTTCAAAGCTTAGGTTGAAGATAAAAATGGAACAACTTCATAAACCCAATCTGAGGATTATAGTCCTCAAAACGAGCTATCCATCAAGTATAATTTTAATATATTTTGGTTTTATTGTGTATTTTTTTTAGTTTAATTAAACATAGGTTTTTCACCAAAAATCAAGCTCTATGTTCTTCACATGTGGAAAAATAGTAGATTATGAAAAAAAAATCTAAAAAATATATATGCCCTTGATATTGATGTCCTTGATCCAACAAAAAAAAATCGATACATACAAAAAAAGTTGTGTTAGCAAGTAAACATATGTCTAAATTGTAATTGGTTTGACTTCAAAACTTAATTAAGAAAAAAAATTCAATAAAACACTTTGAAACCAAATGCATGCCTTAGATATCGTAGTCACAAATCTAAATTTTAAAAAAATAGAATTTTATCCTTCATAGAAAAAAGTTGTGTTAGCAAGTACACATCATTCTTTAAAAATGGTGTTTACTGTTAAAAACTAGTTTTCAAGGAGATGGTAAAATAAATGCAATTTGATTCCAAAATTTTTAAAAGATATATATTTAGAATCTATATACAAAGTGTCACAAATCACTAGTTTGCATCATCTTCAAATTCCTCATGGTTTATCAACTATAGGTGCTCGAAAGTGAAGATTTAGTTAAATAAATTCAATTCAACGTCAAGTTTGGCCAAAAAGTGTAAACCACTATTGTGGGATCACCCCTTAATAGCATAATATATTGCTACCATGATTTTAATGTTTGATTAACATAAGTTAAGTGAAGGTATATAGAAGGTATTATGATAATATCCAAGATATAGCATGATACGTGTAATGTTGGTATGAGTTATGTTGTATGAAAATGCAAAGGGATTGATATCATGTTAGAAGTAATATGTCATCATTGTCTATAATATGATTCTTTTGATTAGATTAGCACGAAAAGGGCCCTGATCCCATGGTTATGGCCAAAAAATAAAAATAAAAAAAAGTGGGAAACAGCACCACCAGCCAATATCAAAAAAAAATTGTCTGGGGTGACATGCAGGTCATATAACAAAACCATAACCATAGAACTACCATAATTAATCAAAAACATAAGATTACTGCTAGAGTACTTATATCTACGAAGACCATTAATCAAGTCCACCATTTACCAACAAGTCTAAAACCATAACCAAGCTATTTGGAAATAGCAGTCCAGGATATGAAAGTTGAAAGACAAAAAATAGAGAGCAGTCATTTAAATAGAACAAAAGAGAAAGCCATTACTCAAATTTTCCCAATAGGTCCCAATAATCACCAATAAGAGAGATATACTCCCTCCAGTCAGGTCCCTATGATTCATCAAGCTTCTTCAATTCATCTATCTTTCTCAACTTTTTACCTTCATCAGTGTGGCCAAATATTTTTCCATGTCGTCTATTTGTACCTGCATAAATGTTAGTCTGATTTTCATACAATCCATGCTAGAAACATCAACAATTGTTTCATTGCCAGTATTTTTAGTATCCTGGACAGTTAAGGTTTCTTTCTTTTGTTCTTCCTCCATTTCAGTCTGCTCCTCCTCATCATCTCCACTCTCCTCTTTTGATTCCTCTTCACCCATTTCATAAGCAGTATCCTCAAACTCCATCCCATCATCTTCATCCACCTGGGCTTTGAATTGCTCAACTTCCAACTCTTCCTCATCATTCATAGAGACTTTTTGTTTCCCTTTCCTATCCATTGAAGTAGCCATTGCCAATTGTGCAGACCTACGACCTACACTCCCTTGACTCTTCTTCATTTCCTTTACATCCTCAGTTTGCAATCCCTCTTTATCTTCAGTGATGGCAATAACTTTATTTTGGGTATTCAGATATTTTTTGATCTTCTTATACTTGGGAATTTCTAGGAGAAGAGGGGAATGTTTTATCTTCTCTAGAGTCGCTTTTACCAACTCAGACTCAATGGCACTTTTAGCAGCAATTTTCAAACCCATAGGGGTAGACAAATTTGAGTTTTTAGCAATAGGGGAAGGGTTTTTATCAGGAGTTAACACCTTTCTAGCAGTAATAATGGGAGGTGGACTAAGATTAGGCTCCTTAGTAGAGTTTGCATCCCCAATGGGTTCAACATTATCACCATCATTACGGTTTTGATTATCAACTTTGGCAACAAGAGGGTTTCCATGAGGGTTTAATGTAAGGGAATACTTGTACAGAGCAAGCATCAAACCTTGATGCAGGGGAGGGCTAGCACCTTTCTCAATATTAACTTGCAGGGAGGAAAGTAAATAAAAGGTAAAGTCAATTCTTTCATTGTCTCTTATATGATTTAACAAGGGGAATGATATTCATGCATAGTCAATCTCCCTTCCAGCATAAAATACATCATAACAAACATACTCACTAGGGCATAAGGAGGCAGAAGCTCTACCCACACATACCCATTTTGAAAGCATGTTAGATTCTCCCCATCATGTAGAAACTTGTCGACATACAGTTGGTAGTCAGCCCCACTCTTTTTTGCCACCCTAATTCCTTGATTCTGCAAGCTAGTTGCTTATGAGATAAACCTTGTCATCACCTCAAATTTAACAATGCCAATTAAAACATTCCCCTTCCTCCACAAATTTGTAAATTTGGAAATGATGCTCTCATTATAGTCTTTCATGGATTCAAAAAAGGGAACCATTCCTGCTCTTTCAAACAATCTCCACAAGTCCGTATTTTGTTTAAGCACTTGGAAATTTAGAGGCTTCGTGCACTTCCTCAACCCACCCATCTTAGAAATCTACAAGTTTTTTGTGTTCTGCAAGCTTCTCTTCATTACCACACTCCTCTTCAACTCCCTTCCAGACTTACAGAAGACACTATTACTCACAATTTGAAAATAGGTAAATAAAGAATTAGGATTTGAGAACTTTCTTTTAGGGGAAGCCAAAGACACATTTCCCGAAGCTAAAAGATCATAATTATTATTACAAATAATTATAGTCTCTTTAATATTCATACATTGCAACTCTTCATGATTTTCGGAGGATATGACATTAGGCTTATCAGCACACTTTGAATTGACATCCTTCATCAACTTGATTATATCCATGTGATCCTTAACCTTCTTAGGAAGGAAATAATTATTATTTTTACCACCATAGGAGATCTTCAATCTTGACTCCATACCACTTAACACATTATTATTGTGCATTGCTTTATTAACACAAGATCGCCAATGCTTCCCCCACCACTTCCAGACATCATCTTTGTAAGTTGTATTCATTTTCAAAAAATTCTTTTAAAACCTTGTCCTTTAGTGACATTGGAAAATTATTATTAGTCCAGCAGGTCCACCCATTACACCTTAGCGCTTCATTGGGATCATAATTAGCAGACGTATTCCCTTCCCTGTACATGTGTTACACCTTGCAGTTAGTAAAATAACTCATAAGGGACAAACACTTATCAATGATATTTTTTAAATCCTAGGGGGGAGTAGCCTCTCCATTCAAAATATCCACGATTAACTTAGAGTCTGCTTCCAAAACTACATTTTTAAAACCATACTCCTTTAGAGTCTTTATGCCACCCAAAACAGCCATAGCATCATCTTTGTTATTAGAACTGTATTGTGAAGTATTGAAACGTGTAAATGAAAAAGCAATAGATACAACACAATCAATGAAACCTTATATTAGAGAATTCAAATGACAAATATAATCGAATTAAAGCAAAACAAATTCTCTAAAGTCATCCCATTGTTTCCTATCTTCAAGGATTTGTTAAATCATAATGGCTATCAGATTGTGTATGCACTATGACCTTGAGAATGACAACCTGAAGAATAGAATGCTGGAAAATGCAAGAAATCTATTCCTACATGATTGATTGAACTATATGATAATGATGTTGTGATGCTCTTGATGAAAGTGATATGAAAATGATGTAATTAAACTATTGCAAACCAAGATACAACTAATGATAGAGCCATGATTCTAAACTAAATGCTTCTAAATGTTAATTGCCAAATGCTCTAAAATGCTCTAATGAAAATTTTGCAGAGTAAGATTGCTCAAAATTGGGATCCTTTTGTTGTAGAATGAGGTTGTATTTATAAATTTTCCAAGGCATATTTTGAGGTGGCAACAACCAATGGCCAGGATTTGATCTAGAGAGATGAACGGTGGAGGATGAACAAGTTGGAGAGAATCAAGGAGAGTGCTCCCTTTAATAGGACACTTTTCCAAGTGTGAGAGAGAATAAATGGAAGAGAGCCAAGTGTCCCAAATTTGTTTGAGAATTTGTTGAGGATAATGCTAAATTAAATATTTGACATATTCAATTTGTTGAGACACATGATGAGGTGGAAGGAGGAAAAAGTTGTAGACATGTGACTAAATTCAAATTTAGCATTTAAATTTAGTAAGAGGAAAGTTAATTAAATGAAAAAAACTATTTAAATTTGTTTATTTAATTAAAATTAGAAGAATATGATTTAAGTTAGAAGAATTAGAAAATGAACTATATAAATAAATTTAGAATTTATTTGTAAGTAGAAGAATTAAAAGGTCAATTAATTAAATAACTTGTATTTAATTAATTAATTCTCCAAACCAATTTTAGGTGTATACATTTTGCCTCTCTTTGAAGTGATGTGTTTACACATTGCTTCAAAGAAAAATTTGTTAGTGATGTTGAAAAAAAAATTCGATATGCCCCAGATGCTGATTTTCGACTGGTGATGGATATATGCCCCCTCGGGAGATAAATTGATGAATGTTTTTTAATTTTTAGGATTTTTTGAATTTTTTCAAAATTTTAATGATTTTATGATGTTGAGATGATTTATCTCCTGATAAAATAAATAGTGACTTGCTAGGTGATTAGATTGATGCCCTGTGTTGTCTCCTTGTGTGTGATGTTTAATAATCGTATCAGCCGATTGATTTGATGATGGTGATAGGATAGTTGATGGTTGACCTCATGATAGGTGAGGATCAATGATAGTGCGATGATGATTGACCTCATGATAGGTGAGGATCAATGATAAGATAATGATGATTGACCTCATGATAGGTATGTTACCCATTTTTTCACCTATGGGCTCAATCAGGCAGGGTAACCCATGTTTTCAAGGGTTCTCGAAGACCAAATGGAAGAACACTTGCATCAAGATCACTTTTTTCTAACTTGTTTGCTTCTTGTGTAGATGCAAGGGAAAATGATGTTTTAATTCAACACGTGGATAAAATGTGGCTCCCAAGAGGGTTGAGCCCAGCGTGCAGGTATTCAGTTTAAGGGTGGGTTTTCATTTTTATGTTTTGCCTTGTCTTTCCCTCTTTTTTGTTTTGTTTTCTTCTCTCTTTCCTTGTTCTGTCGGGGGCGAAACCAGGTCAGGATCTGAACTTGGAACTTTTCCAAAACTCTTGGTTCTTGTTTCTGATCCGGTTTCGACCCCGGTTCCGCCATGTTATTTTTTGATGGGCCCCCTTTTTTCTTTCTTTCTTTTGGAGGTGGGATTGGAACCGAATCCGAACCGAAACTTTTCCAAAAGTTCCAATTCCTGACTTAGTTCCGGTTCCAGTTCCGACGGTCTTGTTCGTCTGTCTTCCCTTTTTCCTCTTTTCTAGGGCCGGGGGTGTTTGCTCCCCTTCTGTTTCTTCTTTCTTTCTTTCGGAGGTGGGATCAGAACCGAATCCGAACCAGAACTTTTCCAAAAGTTCCAGTTCCTGACTTAGTTCCGGTTCTGGTTCCGACGGGCTTGTTCGTCTGTCTTCCCTTTTTCCTCTTTTCTGGGGCCCGGGGTGTTTGCTCCCCTTCTGTTTCTTCTTTTTTCCGTCCCCTTTTCCATCATCCTTGTATATCGTCGGAGGCGGGATCGGACCAGATTCTGATCTTGAAACTTGATGAAAGTTTTTGTTTTGGGTTTATTTCCGCCCCCGCCCCCGCTCTGTTTTACCCGGAATCAGTTTTGTTCTGATCTCGCCTTTCTTTCTTTTGCTGGGTGTATTTTCTTTCTTTCTGAGGGTGGCCAGACCCAGGTTGGAATCTGAACATGGAACTTTTCCAAGGTTTCGGTTCTTGTTCTCGTTCCAGTTTCGGCCCCGGTCTCGCTCTTTCTTCTTTCCTTTTCTTCGTGGCCTAGGATCGATGGTTGTTTCCTCCTCCTTGGTTCCCCCTTATATTTTTCTTTCTTCTTCCTTCGTGCCTTGTATGTTGCTAGGGGTGGGAACAGAACGGAATCCGAACTTGAAACTTGAAGAAAGTTTCAAGTTCGGATTTAGTTCCAGTTCCGGTTCCGCGCATTTTTCCCCCATTTTGGTCTCGATCCCAGTTCCAATGGGATTCATCTGTCTTTTCTTCCACCCCCTTTCTCCCGGTCCTGGTTCTGGTTTCGTCTTGACCCTGCCCCCACCAGTTTTGAAGAGTCTCAGTGAAAAGGAGTGCCTTCGCCAAGAAATGAGGACCTCGCTATGATGTCCTGCCGATAGCAGAGTGGTCTTGGCAAAGTGAAAGGATTTTGCCGTAAGGTCTCCCCGACCCGATGTTTTCTTATCAAGATGACTTGAGTTCACCGTGACACCTTGCCTTCGGCATAAGCCTCGCCGACCCGATGGAGTCTTGCCAATGGATTTTTGTGAGATCGATATAACTCCGATGCTCGCCATGAGGTCTTGTCGACTGTCGTATGTCTCACTGACATGTGATCCTTCTGAAGTAACCTTTGACCGCCTTGGAATCTGCCTGGCACAAACTCGACCAATCAGAAGGCACTAGGGGATATCATGGGTAGTTTGACTGTTCGACTCCCCCCTGTGAATGAAATCGATGAGGTACGTCGACATCGCTCTATTCTGAGGTCGAAGGTGATCAATCAGTAATGAAGCTTGAGACTAGTGGATAGATTTGATGTTGCTTCTCGAAGGGGAGGTAGCTGTGAGTCACTCTAGCAGATGGAGATGACGGCTGGAGGAGCGAGGAGGCATTAATGACCATGTCACAGAGCATTCAAGGCGACTTTGACGAAGTCTTAATGGCGGACTCGAAGGCTGCAAGATAACAATGACGGCTGTAAAAGATCTGAAGGCCATGCCCAGGGACGAGCTTTCACTGACATGAGTAGGGGATGCACATTAAATGCTTCATTGACTTCGTTCCAAGGCACTTCTAGGGCCGACGTGTCCATTTTGAATTCTGTGACTTCTATCGTCCTCTCTCAGATTAGCAAAATTATGTAACTCATTTTGGAGCATGATGTATAAAGTTTGCCTTGGTGACTATTGATGTTCGGATTTCCATCTTGTTCTTGCAAAGTGTTGTGCATTTCAGGTTCATAATCAAGTTATTTTGTGAATTTCTTTCATTCCTTCATAACTTTATCTTGTGTTTTCATGCCTTTGCAAAAAAACATCATTATACAAATCACAAACTGTGTTTACATAATCACATATGAATTCTAGTCTGTGAGAAATTGTTTTCCTCTCTGGAAAAAGTGTGTGAATCAAACCTGTTGTGACATATTAATGTATAGCTTATACAGATTTGATGTGTAATCTTATGTTCATCATCAGTATTCAAGTGTAACCTAAGTGCTCATTGTTCTTATTAGTTCGGTGTATCACCATAGAGTTAGTTTAATTTCCATGTATCCCTTCTCCCTTTTCCTTACAAAATCTATAGTTTAGGTGATAACCCAACAAGGAAGTCGGCCTTCTCCAGAGGTTGACCTCTGCTTACAAGAAACCCACATCTTTAGAGGTCTTCCCATTTTACACTGAGGTGTTGAACATCAGGTTCAGCAAGGGTGCAACTTCAGGTGATAACAGTAGGTAGAATTTTGAGAGGGAATCAAGGATTTGTGCCTTTGTTGTTCTTGATGAATAGGAGATGGAGGGATGTAGAGCCCTAATATGGATGGAAGGGTTGATGAACTAGGGTTTGGATGATAAGGACCTAGGATAGATGGAAGGTTTGATGAACTAGGATAAGGACCTAGGATAGATGGAAGGTTTGATGGACTAGGACACTTGGGTTTATTTTGATGGGTACCAATGTCTTGAGCGTGAGGTGTATAACTAAGGCCATGATAATATGGATTTTCTTGGATATGAAGGGGTTCTAGGATACCTTATTCATGAAGGCCTAATCCTTCGCCTTTATAGTTCATACTTTGACACATTCGTTTGCCAATGGGATATGTATTATTTATGAAACAAGATGCAAGTCCATTTTGGGGAGGATATGATATGGGTGAAAGGATAGGTGTTGTAAGTAAGTTGGAGTGGATAAAGGTGGAGGAACCCATTTTATAGGTGTGGGGTTCATGGATAGCTTGAATAGGTGTGATATGATCTTGACATGGGGATGATGGGGTACTTTGATCTTGACTTGGAAAAGGACCATGAGGTGTAGAAGATGGAGTAGCTTGCTCTTCATTAGGTATGGAATCATCATGAAGTGGTATGAAAGGCATATCTTGATCATGAGAAGGATAAACATCATCATGGAATGAAAGGGTATCCTTGAATGGAGGTATATCTTGATCTTGACGAGGAAGGGAAACCTGAGATTTTTTGGAAAGCATATCTTAATCATCAGATGGTAGGACATCGTTGGATATGATGAAAGAACTATCATGCTCTTGGGATTCAATGGAATCATGAGATGGTATGGATTCATTAGATGAGGTGGAAGGAGGACTTAGAAGGATACTTTTCTCTTGAGATGGAAGGGGGTCATCTTGGATGAAACAAAAAGAGATAAGGGGATCATCATGAGGTTCTTGAGAGATGGGATCTTGTTCAAAGATTGGAGAGCATTGGAGATTTTTGGTATGATTGGATGGAGTGGAAAGAATACTTTGATCTTGATGTGTAGGGGAGTCTATGCTAGCATGCTTTGGACTAAGAGATCGACATGAATCATTGGATGTAGATGGTATGATGGGAAATGATGGTTGGATAGATTCATTAACTTGGGTGAAAGACTCATGAGGTTTATTTTGACTTGTGAGGGATGAAGATAGATGCATGACATGGTAGGATTGCATAATATTATTTGTGTTTGAGGACTTAGATTTCTTTGCACATAACTCTTCAAAATTTTCATCAAGGGTCTTGGAGGATGGGGATGATGTATTATGTGCTAGTAGTCTTTGGAGAAAATTGTCAAAGGATTCTTTGGTTGATGGATTAGAGCTTGTGAAGTTGGATGGTGATGTTGTAGGACTAGTATGCTTTGAGATAGGAATTTTATTAGATGGTGATGGAGGACTAGTAGATGGAGTGGTGTATGATTCCAAACTTAAGGTGGCATTTCCCTTGTCAATAGTATCATTAAGATGACCTAATATTTCTACAAAGTTCTCATCATCACTAGGATCTACAAAGTTCTAATCATCACTAGGAGCAAAGTTTGACCCACCTCAGAGGATATATGGTTTTGGATTATCTTCATGATTAGGAAAATGGGCTCCTCGAAGTATGACCTTGGGCTTGTGACCAGGATTGTTAAGGATTATGACCATTTAAGGAAATTTTTGGGATGTTTTGGGTATGTTGTAGGATGATTAGTGAAATTTTGGGAAGGTTATGGATGGTTTAGGGATTATTATTATGATGGATGAAGCATGAGACCCCAAAGGTTATGATAGGTGATGATGTTTGGTTGTGATTGAAAATGTTAGTGAGAAGAATGTAGTTCAAACACAAAATCACAATGTTTGAATGTTTTGACTTGACTCGAAGACAAGCACAACCTATGGTTGGTTAGGACAATTTGTTGGGTTCCCACTTGGATTTCTCTAGTCGCACCTATTCAATGCAGATGACCTAGGAACTTGGTAGCATAGTCTCCCCCTTACAGTGCACTCACTTCTCGGGCATACCAAGTTCCGAATTCCCCAAAGAGGAATTTTCCATCTCTACTTTGAACCACGAAAGTGTGGGATGAATTTAGAGGTTTGACCTCATGCGCTAGCAAATAGAAGGATTTTGGCTTCTAAAACAAGAGGTGTCTAGTAAGGGAATTCGTGAATAGAGAGCCCGTTTGTAATAGCCCGAGAACTAGGAGGCCTACTCCCACTCTCATCACCAACAAGTCTCGATAGACTAAGTGTCTTGCGGCTTGGCTTCAAACGACACTAGCCACTCCTTGGGGTACAAATTTTGTTCTCCCCCCTTTGATATAGCTCGCCATAAAATGTGTTCAAGGTCAAACCCTAAGGTGATGAAATCTCCAGGGAAGCCTCTCCTAAAAAAAGAGACCAATGTGTATTTCTCGTCACCCAGGATTGCACAAGTGCGCAAGGGAAGAGGATACATACACATTGGATCAGGTAACACAGAATGTGCAAGCGCACCAAACACGACAAATAGGGTTCTTTTTAAGCACCAATTGAAATGTTATCTAATCTAAAAAGACAATCGGTTTCAAAATAAAGTCTTTGACGAATGTCTTGCACCAAATTTCATTAGTAGTTTTTGATTTTCAGTCTTTCGCAAACGCGTGTTTATGTTTTCACTTTTCAAATCTCTGACATGCAAACCTGCAAAGAGAAAATCAATGATTAGCCACATAATCAACAATTAAACTATGAAGGAAAAAAAAATACATTAATCTAAATTAGAAAAAAAACTAATCTAAAATTAATCTAAAAATAAAATTTAATCTAAATTAAAAAATTAATCTAGAATTAAAAACTAATGTTAATTAAAAGTTAATCTAAAAAAGCAAATCTAAATTAAAATTAAAATCTAAAAATTAAAATCTAAACTAAAAATTAAAATTAAATCTACATTGAAAATTAAGTCTAAATTAGAAATCAAATCTAAATTAAAAAAAAAACTAAATCTAAATTAGAAATTATATCTAAATTAAAGGCTAAAAACTAAATTTAAAAGAAAGTTAAATCTAATTAAAAGCTAAATCTAATTTAAAGACTAAAAGCTAAATTAAAATTAAAAGTTAAAATTTGAATTAAAATCTAAAAAGTTAAATCTAACTTAGAAAATTAAATCTAAATGAGATTAAGATATCTAACTCTAATTGAAATTAGAAAAATAAAAAATCTATATTCTAAAATCTAAATTTAATCTAGAAAAGTTAACCAAAACTACATTAATTTAAAATAAACTAAATCAAATCTAATTTAAAATTAAATGTAATCTAGTCTGAAATTAAATCTACCAAAGTTGATCTAAATTTAAATTTAACTTAGAAAATTAAATCCAAACATCAATGAATATCATGGAGTCAACTAGTGCCAAGATTATGAAGCCAGACCATCATTTAAGAGCAGTACATTTAGCGCCCTCAATACTATAAAAGCCAAACGCATTTTTGATAAGATTTAAGCAATGTCAGAATGAATGAATGCACTCTGAGCGAATCTAAACACCGCAATTTTTGTTGAATTGGGAGGGGTACAATAAAAGCAATGGCAGAAATTGCAAAGTAAAATTTTGTGGGGGTGTTATTGATTATTCAAAGATTCAAATCAAAGATTTGTGCTACAAGCTCATAAATCGCTGAAAACTTAATCATGCAAATGATACATTTTTAAATTATGCCAGTGATTTTTTTGTTTGAATTAAAGTTTTTATTGTGTTTTGAAATGCTTTCACAATGTAAATGGATGCAAAGAAATTGATATCAGATTTTCCTTTCAACTACAAAATGAGACAATGTATGTCATATCAGATATGGAGTTGTTGATCCTGCAAAACATATATCATATTCAGATGTGAAGAAATCAATATGTTTTAGATGTGAAGAAATCGATGCTCTGCAAAATGTAGATCATATCAAATGCAAAAAAATTGATTCAAATTGTAGATCATATCATATTTTCCTTTCAATTTTCTTTGCAGATCAGTGTGCATGCAAAATGTGAAAATATTCATCTAGGTGTTCGCTTCGGGTTCACCATAATGTGCATGCTGAAAATTGAAAAACTAATTGAAACTATAAATCCAAATCAACTTTTCAACATAACACAATGGAGCATTTCTAAATGAACACACATGTAAAACAAAAAAAAACTATGAAAACTTAAAACACGAGCATTCAAAATAAATCAAACTTCATTGTTATCATTTCCACAATATCTTGTCTTTGCTCTCAGATTTTTGCAGCAAAAGCACAAGAAGTTGTGTATAATCAAATGTGATCAGAATGAGATTGGAGTTTTGAAATCGAGAAAATGTGTATCCCAAAAAGTGAGGAGGCGGTTTTTATAGATGAATGCATAATGTGAAAATGAGAAATGAGTGGAGTGGTTTATGCCATGATTCGTGTTTGGAAGCTCAAAATGTGCAATTTTGAGTTAATTCCATAGAAATGATTTATTAGTTTAATGTGAAATTTTGAGCTAATTTCATGGAAGTTGATTTATGAATTTTAAATTATTTAATGAAATATGTGAATGCATTTTAATGATTAATGCAAATGGATAATCATGCAAATGGTCAAAGTGAAATGATTTATGCAAATGGATGAATTAATGGATTTATAAAAGATATGCATATGAATATGATGATGAATGGAAATATTTAATGTACGAGTATAATGATTGTGCATGCACGTAATGAATGTATTTAAGCGATTATAGATTAATGATTAATGAAATGGATGAATTAATGGTTTATGAAATGGTTAAATGACTTATGAATACATTGATGATTAATGAAATGATAAATATTTATGAAATGGATAATGAAATATGTAAATGGATAAATGACTAAATAATTATGTAAATGGATTATGGTTATGAATAAATGCTTATAATATTTTAATGGTTTTATGGAGATATGATTATGCAGGTCCAATCAATTAAACTATGCAATGGATAAAAATGATTAAGAGGAAATTTTTATGCATCTACACCTTATACTCTTCTAGCATGTCGAAGATGGGTCCCAAGACTTGTATGTGTTCACTCCTTTTCTTTGAATTTTCCAAAATATTGTCCACATAGTCTTCAACTATTTTGTGGATCATGTCATGAAAGATAAGGGTCATTGCTCTCTGATATGTTGCTCCTGCATTCTTTAGCCCAAACATAATCATGTTCCAATAGTATGTCCCCCATGGACAAGTGAATGTAGTTTTGTGTTGATCCTCCTTGGCGAGCATGATTTGATTATAGCCTGAAAAACCATCCATGAGTGATAGAATTTCATGCCCAGCTATTAAATCCACTATGATGTCAATGTTAGGAAGAGGGAAATCATCCTTTGGGCATGCCTTGTTCAAGTCTCTAAAATCAGTGCAGATTTTGATGCCCCAGGGGTTTGGAAACTGGTACCAGGTTTGAAACCCACTCAGGATAATCTATGGGTCGGATGAATCCAACGTCAAGAAGCTTTTGTAACTCAAGTTTGACCAATAGTGCTATTTGAGGGTGCATCTTCCTTGATTTATGCTTTACTAGTTTGGCTTTAGGATAGACTGCTAGATGATGCACAACTACTTATGGATCAAGCCCTGGCATATCTGTGTATGACCATGCAAAGTGAGCTCTTTGCTCTTTCAAGAATGTTGCTAAGTTCTTTTGTTCTTCATCCAACAAAGATTCGACATGGAAAGTGATCTTGGGTGCTTCTTTTGTTCCCACATTGACTGGAGTGGCCTTTTTTGCTAATATTGTCGACTTTTATGGATGCATTGCACTAAGGGGGAGATTGAATCCCTCATCCTTAGGTGCCTCAAAGAGGTTTTTACCCTCAGATGCATCCTTTCTTTTTACCATTTTAGGATAAGAGAGTGTCATAGAGTGGTTTTCACTCAAAGACCTACAATTTAGTTGCATGTCATCAATTTTGCGACTGAAGGATTCAATTGTCTCCCCATAGTACACCCTTGTGTTGAGTTCTATATCAAAACTAACCTTGTGATATGACCATGGTAAGTTGTTACAGAGTCCCATCAATTATGAGATTGCTTCATCTTTTTCAAACAAATCTAGAATTGGTGGTCCCTGTTGGTCCAAGTCAATGAGTTGTGGATAAAGTAAGCGTATTTCATTTGGTTGGTTGCTTGGGGTGAAGTATGGTGTAGATATCATGAAGAGGGAGTTATTCTCAAATAGGTCAGCAACATCGAGGGGGAAGTCATCTAAGGTAGTATCATGTGATGTTGGTAACCAAGAGGAAGCCTCAGCTTGTTTAGCGGAAGTACCTTTGCCAATAAGGGTAACCTTGCTAGTTGTACAACCTAGGCCAAGATTCTTTGGACGTATCTTAGGAACGATAGGTTCTAGCAAACCATTGTCATTTTGTCCCAGTTTCCCATTCTTGGTATACCCCATTCCCTTCATTAGCTACAAGCTTTTGTTGTTATCTTTCATGGGAAGAACGGGGACGGGTCATTCATCTTGATATAATAGTTTAGAGATATCCTCCTCATTGACATCTTCTTTGTTCAAGTCCCGCCATTCAATGAAGGTATTAGCTGCCATCTTGATAGTTTTAGGGACGTTGTTGCTAGGTGTGGGTTTCCCATGATATTTGGGAGAAAGAGGCAACTCTCCTAACACAAAAGCATCCTTCATTAGTTTATAGTTTCCACAACCATCATCATGGATCACCGCTTTGATGTTGGGTATGTTTTGCACAACAGGTGTTTTCGTTTATGAGGTAGATGCAAGGGATGATGGGTCAACAAATGAGGTAGAAGGTGCAAGCCCTTCATCATTCTTGGGTATTTGGGGGATCTTATAAAACTTGGCCTCAAGATTCTTTCAATAGTAAAAAGGCTCGAGATCTCCATGGATGTGACTTCTCTACCCTCAAAAGGAAATTTTACACACTGATGGTAGGTTGAAGCTACAACTTTTAGGGCATGGATCCAGGGTCAACCAAGCAGGATTTTGTAGGGAAGATCAAGGTCTAACACTTGGCATGTAGTTTTTGTGATGATGGGACCCACTTGGATGGGTAGGGTGATGATGCCTTGTGATACCCGTTCTTGGTCATCATATGCACTCCGATGGTGGTGATCTTTGTTTTCTCAATAGTATCCTTTGAATAGCCTAGATTTTTTATCAACTAAAGGGTGCAAATGTTTAGACCAACACCTCCATCTATTAAGACTCTTTTAACCTTATTCTTATGAACAATGACCTCAAGGTGTAAAGCATGATTATGAGATGGTTGTGATGGTAGTTCTTGTTCCAAGAAGGTGAGAAGATGATTAGTGATATGCCCTACCATAGCTTGAAATTGTTCGATATGTATATCCTCAGGGACAGATGATGCAGACAGAGCTTCCTCTAATATTTCCCTATGCGCGGGGGATAGCCTCAATAGTTCTAAGATAGAAATATGTACGAGGGTCTTTTTAAGTTGATCTAAGAGATTGTACTTGATAGTGCTTGTTGTTGGTTGAGTAGGGTGTGCCCTAGATTGATATGGGACTCCTTGGATGGTGACTTTTCCATGTCGTGTGGTGACTCCATACTCCGCACTAGGCCCTTTGATAGTGATGACGGTAATAACACTATCATAGGAAGCAACCACATTGGAATAGGTATGTTGCACGTTTGTGTAATCCTTAGCTTTCCTAGTGTTGTTTCCTTTGTTATGATCCGACATAGGGGTCTTGTATATCTTAAGATCATGATTACCAACTAGTACCTCAACAGATATGGTGTCGCTTTCTATAAGATCTTGGATAATGTTTTTGAGTCGCATGTAGTTTGTTGTCTTGTGTCCTTTGATTTTGTGAAAGTCACAAAGATCTTTTTCATTGTACTAGGGCAGTTTATCCTACAGTTCTTGGTATTTTTCAAATTTTGGAAGCATTATTAGATTTGACTCTACCAATTTCTTCATGATAGTCTCAATGGGTTCTAACAACTGTGTGTATCTACATTTTGGATAGTTGTTTTTGTTAGGATTTTGTCTTTGTTGAGTTTTGATGTTGTTGACTTGATTTTTTTGTGGTGGTGTTGTTTGTTGCATAGTTGGTTGAACGTTGTTGATTTGATTTTTATTCGGCCTAGGAGCACTTAGAATCACCTTAGCATCTACTACACCATCATTTGTTATATTTTGTTATTAGCCTAGACATGAGGCTTATTGTTTGAACTGGTTGATGGTCGGTTGTCTTTGTAGGCTTGAGTATTTCCCTATGAGATTAGAGCTCTCTCAATGTTAAGGGTTCTAGGGACAAGCTCATCATAAGATGTGATGCATTGCATCTTTAAATGGAAGTATAGATCTAGATCTAGATTTGCTATGATGATCCCCACTTGTTGTTCATCAGGAATTGGCCATTTACTTTTACTCGCTCTTTGCCTCTATCGTTGCAAGAAATTTGTGAAAGATTATCCCTTGTTTTGTTTGAGAGTATATAACTCTTCTAAACTTTCTTCCATGTCAAGATTAAAGGAGAAGTGATCTATGAATTTGTCAACAATTTCTTGGAAAGTTTTGATACTGAGAGGCAATTGAGAAAACTAGTCCATGACAGGATCTATTAAACTTCTTGGGAAGAGGTGCATCAAATAGGACTCATTATAGGCGACCTCCATACACATGATTTTAAACTATTTGATATGGTCCACAGGACTTCCTCTCCCTTTGTATTTATCAAATTTGGGGATTTTGAAACTGGGAGGGAACAACACCATTGCGATGTTTCGATCAAATGGATATGGGCATAATTTATGTGTATGGGGTTTCTTCATTTTTCCCATTCAGATATCCTACATTTCTTGTGTTAGTGCCTTGAGTTGCGATGCCATATCGTCTTGTGGGCTTGGTGGAGGAACATATGTTGTGTATTATGGGATGGTGGATGAAGTGTACGTGAGATTCTGATATGATGAGGTGTTGTATGGTGTGTATGGTGGTGTAGGATAAGGTGATGATGGTGTAGGCGTATATCCTAATGTGTTTAGGTTGACAATGGTTTGTTGAGGGTTATAGTATAAACCCTATTGTTGTTGTTGTTGCGCGAGAAATTGTTGTTGTTGGGCATATTGTTCAGCTTGTTGTTTTTGTTGAGCTACTAAGGCTTCTTGTTGTGTTGTTAAGGTTGCTTGTTGTTGTTGTTGTGCTGCTAGGACTGCTTGTTGTGCTACTACTAAGGCTTCTTGTTATGCTTATTGTTGTTGATGTGTTGTTAGGGTTTGTTGTTGTTGTTGTTGTTGGATTTCTTGTTGTTGTTGTTGCAATTGATTTTGTGCGACTAAGGCTTGTTGTTGTTGGACGACTTTTTGATAAGCCTGTTGGGCTTGTTGTAAAGCCAGGGCATGTGCTTACAATGTAGGTTCAATCAGTGGTTGGGACATCTGTGGTGGGTTTTGGGTGTTGATGTTTTGTGTGGGTTGCACATTTTTGGTGAGAGGTTGTGGATTCCCTTGGTTTAACATTCCTTGTAAGCTAGTGGATTGAGGTGGAGGAATGTAAGTTTGAGGTCCCATTGGATTTTGCATGACATGGGGGACAAAAGGTAAAGATGAGGATGGTACCATTGAATATTGCGATGTTAAGGGCACATTGGGACCTTGGGTCCATTGATTGAAAGGATTCCCTTGACCGATGTTTTGGAGATTCCCTTGTGTTTGCTCGATGTGTTCAAGGTATTACCTTAGTTGACGACGTTTGTGATCAAGGGATTGTTTTGATGTGGGTTGATGATGGATGGGATAGATGTGTTTTGGGCAACTGTTGGGTTTGATGTATCAATGGGAGGATTCAATGAAGGTATTCCATGTTGTGTTAAAGGTTGATTTTTCATGAGGGTATTCCCTTTCCCTTTTAGGTTTACTTGTGATACTTGGTCCATACTACTCTGCAAGATGTTGGGCACACTTGTGGTACTCATGGGTATGGATGAAGATGGGTGTCCTCGATATCTTGAAGTTGTTGTAGAGTAATGGAGTGTAACTAGTTTATGTTGATGTATACATTCTCAAGAACAGGGGGAATGCCAAATGTTGGTGTCCAAGTGGTAGTTTGAGGAGGATTGGTATTGAGGGCACCCACAATTGTACTGCTTTCAAATGGAATAGTATGGCCAAAATCCTTAGCAAGACCAGTTGCAATACTAAGTGTTGGTGTTTGATTGAGCCCTAGTGATGGATTTGTTTGAATAGTGGGTGAAGATAAGCCTTGTGTCAATGATTGAGTAACAAAAGATGGGGAATTGGGAACTATGCTCTCTAAGACTTGATGCTCCGTGATTTCTTCCCTAGTAAGTCCAAGTGGATTATTTGTGACATCTTCTATCTCATATGGCCCCGATGGTGACAAAGGTTATTGTGATGGGGCAACATGACTTCTCGGATCAAATTCCAGAGGATTGGGATCACTTGAGGTAAATGTGACTTTGGTTTTCTCCATGATTCTCTTGTGTTGTGATCTTATTTTTACCATAAATTTTGGGTCACCTCTAAGGGAGTTGTGTTGAGATTTGTAATGTTTGAACTCTCTAGTTGACTCAAATCTAGGTAAAGGATGCTCTAAGTATTTTTGGAGCAATGATGGTAGTGGGAGATGAAAAGAGGAGTGATATGGGGAGTGATCTTTGCAATTTTTTTAGGACAACACTTTTGAATTAGGTTTGATGTTTTGATGTTTGGATAAAGGATGTTTATGAACTTGTGAATATTTAGGGTAGACTTGTGACCTTCAAGATAAACTAGTTCAAAGATGATAACTAACTTAGAAAAATGCATGGAAAAGGATTCATTTCACATACAAAGTAGCTAAGTTAGGATTTGGGTTGATAGATGTCTAAGTCCAAAAGTGTTGGTATATTTGAAATTTTTGCAAAGTTTGGTGAAGTGAAATTTGGATTTTGATGAAAGGGTGGATGAAATGTTTGACCCAATATAGACCTAGAGTGAACCTTTGTTTTCAAAGACCAATATGGTGAGAAACATGCTAGACCTCTAAAGTTTCCAATTCATATGACCGATGTTTGAATTAAATGAGGGGTTCATATTGAGCATACATGTTCGGATTATTTAGCGGAATAAGTCTATAGAACCTTGTTGCCAACTTGTTCCTGTTGTGGTACTATTTTAGGATATGTCTTCTAATGTACTTTGAACTATGATGTCTAAGTTTGAAATAGTGGCATGTATACCTTCTCCCAGGGATTTTGATTTTGCATGAGATCATCTAGAGAAGTTCAAGATCATGGAAAAGACCAACGTTTTTACTTTCAAAGAAGGCATACAATTCTAGATTATTCCTTGAAGCATGTGTATAAAAGTTCCTTGTTAATCTAGTTCTATTCTGAAAAAGTTCCTCAAGGTGTTGTTTGATAGCTTTTTGTCTATGATGCTTAAGTTTGAAGTGACAAAATGTAGAATAGTTTGAAGCGACAAAATGTAGAACTTCTCTTGGGGATTTTGATTTTGCATGAGATCATTTAGAAAAGTTCAAGTTTATGGAAGAAAAGAGGATATTTATTGCCACGCGGGTGGTGGTAATATGGGCCTTCCAACCACAATATCAACTTGTTCCTCTTCTTCATCTATTATGTATGCTACATTTCTCCACTAGGTTGGTGTTTCCTTTGTTTCAAAAGTGAAACTTCTCAAACTACTAATTATATTGATTTGTTCTTCTTCAATGAGTTCAAAGTTTAGTTGAATGATATTGGGCGTAAGGTTGGGTTGTTCAACCAGAGTGATCAGACGCCAAATGGTCATGTGGGGTTCAATTTGTCAAGTTATCTTTCTCAAGTGAGTTTATTTTTACAAACACTTATCTTGATTAAGTTCAAACTAAATGTCTATGTTAAAAACATCACAAATTTCACAAGGTCCATTTTGTGAAATCATGAAGTTGAAGCCATAGTTGCTTATGTTAACTTTGGGAAGTATGGATTGAGATATAAGTCAAAATATTTAGAAATCTCTAAGGATAGAAATCCTTAGGACAAGCATTAATATCAAGGCTATTTCAAAGGGTATCCATACTTACACCAAAGGGTTCAAAATTTTGAAGAAGTTTGTGAATGTTTGTTTGCAATGTTTAGGAACCAAGCAAAGTATTAAATTGACTCACAAGCATTTACCACCCTAGGTTCAATAGATACTACTTGTTGAATCCCCACTTAGATTTCTCCAAACACTAAGACAATGCGAACAGTTAGAGATTTGGTGACACGAGCTCCCCCTTACATGACACACACTTCTCGGGTACACCAAATCTCAAATCTTTAAGATCTGTAGATCTGAAGGATTTTTCTGTTTCTACAATGAATAGTAAAATGTGGGGTGGCTTCAAAATGACCATTCCTGCACTAGCAAGCATAAAGGTTTTTGGCTTCTAAACAATTGGTTCTTAGTAAGGGATTTTGTACAAGGTGGCCATACACGTGACAAGATTAGTGCAAGATTATTTCAATCAAGAGGCCTCCCAGTCCCTTCCTAAGAAAGGATTTTGACATGTCACACGAACACTAGGGGTGGCACTTGTCGGTATGACACATCCGCACTATTGCTTATGACTTTCATCACAAACACATTTTTTGTATAACAGCTTGAAAGTAGCTTGGCCTTAGCCTTGTTACCACTTGGGTCATTCCCACCTTTTGAAGCGGGGTGGAAAGCCCTCAAAGGTATACAAAAGCAAGGAAGTACGTTTGTCATTCGATCTCCCAAATCGCACGAAGCACAAGGAGAAAGCATACACAATGCCTTTTCCTTACACTAGCATGAGGTTCATTTTAAATCCAAATTGAAATATGTGGGTGGTTATACAAAATTTCAAAGGAATGATTTTGATTCTCAAGATCTTCGAGTGGCACGAGAGAAGAGCATACGCATTCAATGACGAAAATGAAAACCACAAGACATGGCAAGTTACACTTGTTAATTTTAACCCTCAAAGCAAAGGTAAGTTCATTTTAGGAACCAAACTAAGTGTGGAAGTTGTATTGTTCAATTTTAATCTAACAAGCAAAATGATGTGAGGGTTCAATTTTAACCAATTTGAACGTTCATTTTAAAACCCAATTGAAAGCTAGTCTGGTCCTAAAGCATGAAATAAAATCATCATAAATGGGTTATAATTGCCCCAAAGGTGTCGAAACACTTGTTACAATTATAAGATTTAAAGACTAGAATGCTTCTTCACTTCAAATTTTATCGTCCAATCTACAAAACCCAGTTAGCCTAAAAACCAAAACAAAAAGTCAAAGACATGTTAGTGATCGAATAAAGTAAAAAAATTAAAGCACATGCTAAAAATCACACTATTTTTGCTTACCAGACAAAAGCGTCGCTATTTACAATAGTGTCACCAGAAGTCAAATGAGCATCACTATGGTATAAAATAACATTGCTTTGCAAAAAGATAGAGATGACGATAACGTCGCTATTTTGTGGCATCGTTGTTTTCAAATTCTTGATACTTCTAAAAAGTATTAGCACCACTGTTTATTTTAATCAGTGCCAGTGTTTTAATTAGGTGTCACTGTATCTACTTAAAAAGTGTCATTCTATGGCAATGTCTGACAAAGGTTTCCCTAAAATCTCCTGAAGCGTTACTATATCTACAAAAACTAGAAAAATGAACTTTGAGAGAAAAAAATGTTAAATGTGATCGGTTAAGCCCTCCCTCTAGCGCCAAAATGTGATCGACAGATTAGTATGGGACAACTACACTTGATCCATGAGGATACGAAGCATAATGAAGCCACTAAACGTCAATCCCAATAAGATCAGTCAATAAAAACTAAACTAGGAATCCATTAAAACTTAGCATATTAAACTACAAAAGCTTTAGAAATACCAATTCTAATCCATTGAAACTTATCCTATTGGGGGAGTGGTGTTGCATTGATGTGGAATGGTGAGCCTTTCCAAATACCATGGATAAATGAGCCTGTTTTGACAAATTCTATTGAAGAGAATCGTCAAAATCGATGATAAATGTGCGATGAAACATGATTTAAAGCTAAATGAGCATGATGCAATCTATTTTAACATGATTTATGCTAAGATGATCAAGATGTGTGAATGCAAAGCTAATCTAAATGTATTTTAAACTAAAATATTCAAACCCTAATTAACCAGTTAATAAACACTAAAGAAGAGGTCTCCTTCACTTATAGGATTTTGACAAATGTTTGTATGTTTACATGCAATTTTGTTTTGACAAAGTTTTAGTTATATTAGGATTATTTTTCCTTTTTAGTTATAGGTTGAATAAACCAGTCTTAACTCTACACTCTAATATCTGAGAGTGGAGTTAATGATTTCAATTAAGTTGTTGCTTTGAATAAGATTCCCTCAAGCTTGTATATAGCTATTGGTTGAATCCATAGAAGTTAGTAGGTTTTTTTCAGTTTTATGTTATCAGTTACTTTCAATTTCAAGACATGAAATATTTAGAATGATTGAATACAATCTGTAAGAGATATTTTGTAATCTTTCATGATATGCAACGAATGGAGTTAATTTCATGGGATGGTATAATCTGTTAGTTAGATTTGGGTTCAGTTAAAGTGAGAACAACTACTTGAGCATGCCACTCAAGGTATTGTTCCTCACTTCATTTTCAATTATTCGTTCCTATTTAATATATTCTTAATTTATCATTATCTCATGAACTATATGCAAGTTAACTATAATCTCGTATCTTACTTATTGTTAATGATTGCTTATGAATATATGCATGAAATGGTTAACCAGTAGTACTCTGGAGATTAATTTAGTCAATTCATTAGTTTTTATCAGTTTTGAGTTGTCATAGTATCATTTCATTAGGAACAGTTCAATTACATTCTAAGCTATAGGTACCCATAGCCACTAGTTTTGGTTATGTCTTTTACCGTGAGTTTCCAACAAGTAGAATAACTTGAATAGGGTAGCTTAAGAAATTTAGAGTCTCTAAAGGCATATATAATGTTGCACCATCACAAGCTTACAAACCTTGGGTTGACAATTTAATGTAGTCTTAAGCAATGTTGAGTGGACTGTTCAGTCAATTAAACCTCTGAATTGTGTAGGTATTACCAAGTTTACAACACATTTGTTAAGACTACATTTTTGGCACCATTTTTGGGGATGATTCTATCTTCATAGACTTGTTTTTGTAGCTTTCATAGTTTTTTTTTTCCAGCATTAGGACTGTTAGACTTAATCTTTTTCCAACACCAGAGATACACTATCATTGTGCAGGACTGCTACGTTATAAAGCCATATTACATGTATGCAGAGGCAGAGAGATCCCTTGGGTAGATTCCTTCCCTCTACACACCAAGAAGCTATATCAAAAGTTGGTGAATCTAATACTCAAAGCGAGGGTAACACTGAAGAAGAAATTTCCTTATCACCAATATCTAGCACACAAACAAAAGGAACATATCACACCATGGGGGATGCAATGGATGATGATCCAGAACATGCAACATTTCAGTTTCCAATCACTAACTAGGAAAGGGCTACAGTGCCAAAGAGCATTCCTCCTTCAGTCTCATCAGTCTTTTATGGGTTAATGACTGAGGACCCATATACATTTCTCTTTGAATTTGATGTCCTATGCAAAATCTATGACTATACTTTTGATGCGCATAGGCTCAAATTCTTCCCTGCAATTCTAAAGGATACAACCCTAAGATGGTTCATGGGATTAGGTAGGCATGTTGTTCTTGATTGGGACACTATGATCTTGACCTTGTTTCTAGAAAAGTATCACGACTATTGTAGGGGACCTGACATAAGGAAATATGACATTTTCAGAATGTCACAAAAGGATGATGAGCCATTAAAAGATTATGTGGAGAGATTTCAGTTTGCTCTGAAGAAAAGCCCACAAAACAAGTTGTAAGAAGAGTCCCTCAAGTTAGTCTTTTTGAGGGGAGTCAATGATGATTGCATGGATGCCTTGAACCTAATTAGACAAGGAGATATTTCATAGATACCATTTCAAGAAATTTATAAGGTTTGTAGGAATTATTTCAGAACCTTCACTAAACGACCAAGAGGAGATAGGACATCCATTATTGGTAAATCATCTATAGGGGTTTCAAAGATAGAGTTAAGCAATCTGTTGTCCAACATGGGGGATATTATTAGCCATTTGGAAACTTAGTTGGATACTCTCCACATCAAGAATAAGTGGGAGGAAGTTGAGGCTATGCTCACTAAATATTTTCCAAGTTGTAGGAAAATAAAAGTAAATTGCAAATGCAAAAGAGTGGCTAGTATCCAACAAGATAAAGTTGAGAAACTTGATTTTCAGCCAATTGAAGGAGATGATGGACACCTCTTCTATATAGTGCAAAGGATTCCATGGAAATAAAGACAAGGTATTCCACAAGACCCCCTCAGATTTAATTCATCCTTTCCTATTGTGAATCAAAACTTTTTTGCTTGGAACTCTAACCTTGACCAGCAAACCAAAACCAGTGGCAAAACCCTCAACAATGGCCATAAGCTCAACCAAATTGGAACTAGCAGCCAAACCCTTGGCCATAAAAAAAAATTTAGGGTTCCAATTATAATCCACAATGGCCAACACAACAAAATCATTGGTAGCCTTAGTGGCAAAAAGGCTAGCAATGACAACAACAAAATATGAACTATTAGTAGCATATGATTCCTCCACCACAACAACAATCCTTAATTCCTCCATCAAATCCTACATCCCAACCACCCAAACAACCACAAATACCTACCCAACCTACACCTAACCCTAACACTAAGCCTATTCAATAGGCTTATACTAACGAAGTTATGCAATACCCCACTTATGGGGTAGAGGTGAGTGATTTCCACCTCAGATCGGGAAAACAACTTGTTGGACCTTCATCCCATCAAATTATAGAGATGGAGGATGGGGAACCTGTAGTTGAAGCTTCAGACAAATCACCTTTGGAACTTGAGTCAAATTAGGTACACCAAACTACCTAAAGTCCAAAGCCACCTTTTTTTGAATGCCTAGCTATTCATAAACATTACACATAAGTTCAAATAGATCTCCTAGGTTGATTAAAATATGTGAGCATCAAGATTCCACTTATCCAAGCTATCAAGGAAATTCCTATATACACCAAAATTGTAAGGGATATATGTCTTAAGAAACTAGGGAGGAAAATAAAAGATCATTAGACAGTTCATGTCTTGGGAAACCTTGCAGATATCATGTTAGAGAACATAACTATCCCTAAGTATACAGATCCTGGTAGTCTAGTAGTGGATGTTAAGATTAATGAGACCCTCATTAAAAATACTTTGATAGAATTAGGGGTAACAATCAATGTTATGACAAAAGAAACAATTTAGTTACTTCAGTTAGCCAACCTTAGGCCTACACAAACTGTTTTACAACTAGTTGATAGGTCAACAGTTAAGCTTGAAGGAATTATTGAAGACTTGGTCATTGTATTGGATTCTTGGGAATATCCTACTGATTTTATAGTACTACAACCAAAGGTTAATCTTGCAGGTTACCCACTCATCCTAGGTAGACCTTGGTTAGCTACAGTCAATGCATTTATAGGTTTTAGGTATGGAAAAATGATAATATCCAATGGGACAGTCACCAAGAACTTGGTTCTCTATCCTCTAACCCAACCTTATGTTGATATTGAGCAAACTATTTGGCCCACTTTGGATGAGGAAGAAAACTATTCCTTGTAGACACTGATGACTATAGAGCGCATCCTTTTGTTGGATGACCGAGATGAAGATAAGCTTATTGCTCACATAATCCAAAATGACTGCGGTAGGAACCCACAACAACAAGACTGCCTCATATGCCTACAAGACCCCTTGCAAAGTATTATACCCACCAACTCTTCAAAAGAAATATCTCAGATATTTCATGCATTACTACTTCAACAATTTCTACCCATCATACCAAGTCTTGAACTCTCATCTATCTAAGAATCATCCAATGAATTATAAATCATGCTAGGAAGGAAGTTAAACATAAATAATGCCTTGACAAAGGAGCAGCAAAATTCTCTGCACACAACGTTGCAAGCACACTCAACTGCATATGCATGGGATTGTTGAAAATGAAGGTAATATTGTAGCTTAAAATTTGTAAAACTATGAGACTGTAGATTTAATTAAGTGTTCTTTGTCATAATTCTTTGTGTATGATTATCTGTTTAGATCAATTTTACTAATTGTATAAAGAGACATAATACTGTAGAAGAATGAGACAAGAAGATAGAAGTGACACAACATATACATGGAGAAACCCTTTTAGGAAAAAACTCCACCAAAATCAATAGTGCTTGTATTATTTAACCTTAGAACAAGATTACAATAATACTGTATCAATCCTTGATTGATATGCTTCCTTGCCTTCAACAATCCTTCTTCACAACCTGCAATAAACTCTCATGGAACTCTCATACACTTTCTACAGCACAAGTCATCCATGCATTCCATGTGACCAAGCATGAATCCACACATCACATGCCATACTTCAAACCCTCACACATGCATAGGCTCAATCTGCAAAATCTGCAATCAACTCTGATGCACTTGCTACAATTAATAAACAAATATGAGCATTGTAAACTCCTAAGAGTTGTACAAAACAAGAGCATCAAACTCCTCACAAAAATCTACGCCTAGATTGGGAAAATAGAGTTCCCTTGTGTAAACAGAAGTCAAACCAAAGTCTTCCTCAATTTAGGCGCCCCAAACTAAACACTCAACTGAACTCTGGTCAAGAAAATATCTTGCAAGCTTCACCTCAAAGTTGGCACCCAAGAATGGGCCCACATAACTGAGCCTTGTAAATATCTTCTCATGCAAAAGGTGTTAACTGAAAGATGCCAACTTGGGTGCCCAAGGTGGTCCCAAGTCAATCTTAGTTAACTGAAACATATCTCCCCACCAATTCATGCAAACATTATGCATGATTGATCATCCCCACTTAGTTGAATGTATCCACCTGTTATCTATCATGCAACTAAAGTCATTAGTCATGCAACTCGAGTCAACTAAATTCAACTAGCATTCAAATCAAACTAACTACATGTAACTGAAGATAACTGAATTGAACTAAATTGAACTCCAGTCATGTAAATATCAATCCCTAATTTGTAGGATCTAAACATGCATTACTGAAGTGTTATCAATCCTCCAAATAGTTAACTTAAGCAAGGTGGGTTCCACCTTCCATGTGGGTGCCCCATGTGCTCCTATTTTGTAGGAGCTCTTCTTGGGTGTCCCCACATGTTCCTATCATTTAGGAATAATTACAAATATCAATTTACATGTTCATTTCATTTGAATTTAATCTCTTTCTAATCCTAGTGTTGGGAAGAACTTTCCAAGGACTTAGAAGATACATGAAATATGTTTAGGATTGCAATTAAATGTCATCTTATTCCCAACATTCTCCCACTTGACATTATACATTGCAATTATTCTAAACTAGGAATCATTATTATAAATCAAGTACGAGACTCAAAGCCAATGGCCTTCCTGCACCAAGAGAACTTATCTGCAACATTGATCAAAGTGTCAACTTTCTCAATCAATACCTTTCCCAAGTCTTTGTAACCAAACTATCGTAGGTAGAACTTCATTCTATCAACATAAAAACCCAAATTTGCAAACAAGTCCCTGTATATCTACCATCCTGCAAAATAAGAATTCAAGGTAATAACACACATAGACATGCAATAAAAAACCTCTGAAGTAACTCACTGTAGTAAAGTGTAACCAGTCCAAGAGAGGTGCCCCTATCATACAAAACACATATACCTTCTGGAACTCCCACTACACAGGTAATGTCAAATCTAAAAACAAGATCACAACATTAACAAGTCCTCCTATAACACTTCACATAGAGGATGTGGCTAACTCCTCTATCATAGTATCAAAAAAGTATACAATGATATGCAAAATACATCTCTCTTAACACAAGAACCTTCAAGAAGAAGACAATATTCCCACAAAGAGAGAACCTACAAATCAAACCATATTCTTATACCATACTAACATGTGCCAAACTGTGTAAAGTAAGATCTCCTTCAACACTTCCAAACTGAAAGGATATAAAAATCTAACCATTCAATTTATAATGAAACATGGAAAAACTTAGATGTAAACCTCTCACAGAAAGTAGATCAAACTCAGCCAAACATTCCCACAACAAAAGGGAATATGCCCAAAGTCACTAACTATCTGCACCTCTTAGATCATTTACCTGCCAAGTAGACCAAGAGTGGGATACAAGATTGTCCGGTGCATACAACACCAAGCAATATAGGCTTTCAATAAAGACAACCTTCTCATCAGGTCTATGATGGACTCAACCATTTCCAGGTGTAGCCTCCTCGATCTTTATTGTTGATTTTTTTTTTTATAACAAGTAACCATTTCAACACATATCTCTTAACATAAGAAATATCCAACCTAACCCAAGTCTCTTTAGTATCCATGAGCACCCACCAATCAATCCATTCCAACTTCAAATGCAACCTGCAAAATCATGAAGCTCCAAGTAAATGATTAATACTCAAAACCAAAAAGAACTATATCCTCTCCAAAGGAAGAGCAATAACACCTTTACCAAAGACTCTAAGGGTCCTCCATGAAACAAGATGTTAAAACCTCTTCAAACTATATGAAGATAACCATATCCTACCAAAGCTCCCACTGAACTATGATACCGAGCTATACATGGCAACAAGATAAACATCAAACCATCACTGTCAAAAGCTCCCATTGAAACATGTAACCAAGCTATACATGACATCGTGATAACCATCTCCTAAATTAAGATCATCCATGGCCTCAACACAATCAAAGAATCTGTTGTAAACGACATAGCTCCCAAAAGGTCAAGAAAATCATAATCTCTAAACCAAGAAGATAAAACACACTTCTTTTAGAAATCTATAATATCACAATAGTAAAAACTCCCACTACAACCAAAAAACCTTCAATCTTTTAAGAGAAAGGTGTCCCAAACTCTACCCAACCATTAGCTTTAATACCAAATGTTGAAAATGAAGGTAATATTGTAGCTTAAAACTTGTAAAACTATGAGACTGTAGATTTAATTAAGTGTTCTTTGTCACAATTCTTTGTGTATGGTTATCTGTTTAGATCAATTTTACCAATTGTAGAAAGAGACAGGAGATTGTAGAAGAATGATACAAGAAGATAGAAGTGACACAACATATATGTGGAGAAACCCTTTCAGGAAAAAACTCCACTAGAATCAATAGTGCTTGTATTATTTAGCCTTAGAACAAGATTACAATAATATTGTATCAATCCTTGATTGATATGCTTCTTTGCCTTCAACAATCCTTCTTCACAGCCTACAATAAACTCTCATGGAACTCTCATACACTTTTATCAGCACAAGTTATCCATGCATTCCATTGCACCAAGCATGAATCCACACATCCCATGCCATGCTTCAAACCCTCACACATGCACAAGCTCAACCTACAAAACCTGCAATCAACTTTGATTCACTTGCTGCAATTAATAGACAAATATGAGCATTGTAAACTCCTAAGAGTTGTACAAAACAAGAGCATCAAAATCCTCACAAAAATCTATGCCTAGATTGGGCAAGTAGAGTTCCACCGTGTAAACAAAAGTCAAACCAAAGTCTTCTAAAATTTAGGCACCTCAAACTGAACACTTAACTGAACTCTGGTCAAGAAAATATCTTGCAAGCTTCACCTCAAAGTTGGTGCCCAAGAATGGGCCCACTTAACTGAGACTTGTAAATATCTCCTCATGCAAAAGGTGTTAACTGAAAGATGCCAACTTGGGCGCCCAAGGTGGTCCCAAGTCAATCTTAGTTAACTGAAACATATCTCTCCACCAATTCATGCAAACATTATGAATGATTGATCATCCCCACTTAATTAAATGTATGCACCTGTTATCTATCATGCAACTGAAGTCATTAGTCATGCAACTAAAGTCAACTAAAGTCAACTAATATTCAACTCAAACTAACTACATGCGACTGAAGACAACTGAACCATAACTGAACTGAACTGAACTAAACTAAACTCCACTCATGTAAATATCAATCCCTAATTTGTAGGATCTAAACATGCATTACTGAAGTGTTATCAATCCTCCAAATAGTTAACTTAAGCAAGGTGGGTTCCACCTTCCATGTGGGCACCCCATGTGCTCCTAGTTCATAGGAGCTCATATTGGGCATCCCCAGATGTTCCTATCATTTAGGAATAATTACAAATGTCAATTTACATGTTCATTTCATTTGAATTTAATCTCTTTCTAATCCTAGTGTTGGGGAACACTTTCCAAGGGCTTAGGAGATACATGAAATATGTTTAGGATTGCAATTAAATGGCATCCTATTCCCAATAGGGATTACCATGATATGAAAGGCATGGATCCTAATTTATGTGTCCATAGGATTATATCAATGATGGTTATAGACCCATTCAACAACCTCAGAGACGTATGAATCCTGCCTTGAGGGAGATGGTGAAAGCTGAATTGCAAAAGCTTCTTGATGCAGGTTTTATCTATCCAATATTAGACAGTGAATGTCTCTCACCTTTGGTAATTGTCCCCAAGAAAGGTGGAAAATGGAGAGTTTGTGTAGACTACAGGGAATTGAATACAACAACTAGGAAGGACCACTTTCCTTTGCCCTTCATAGATCAAGTACTTGATTCTCTAGCTGGGAAAAAGTACTTCTCACTTCTAGATGGTTTTAGTGGTTACAACTAGATTAAAATTGCCCCAACTACCTTTCAAGGATAAATACTCAACATATTTTCTAATTATGCACATGATTGTATGGAGATATACATGAATGATTTCACTACTTATGGTGAAAATTATGAAGAAGCTCTCAATAATCTGAAAAAAGTATTGAAAAGGTGTAAAGAACACAACTTGTCACTCAGTAATGAGAAGTGTTTCATGATGATGACATAAGGAATTGTATTGGGACACTTTATATCTAGTGCAGGAATTTAGGTTGATCCACATAAAATAGAAATTATATCTACTTTGCCTATTCCTCAAAAGCAAAGAGATATCAAGAGTTTTCTTGGCCATGCAGGCTACTACCGACGATTTATCAAATATTTTAGTAAGATTGTTGCACCATTATTTGTTTTACTGAGTAAGGACATTGAATTTGAATTGATATCAAAGTGTCAACACTCCTTTGAAGAACTGAGGAAAGCCTTGACTCAAGAACCAGTATTGAGAGGTCCTAATTGGACTCTACCCTTTCATATACATACCAATGCTTCAAATTTTTCCATTGGAGCAATTTTGGGTTAGAAGGAAGGCAACAAAGAGTATGCAATTTACTATATCAATAAGAATCTTCAAGGAGCAAAGTTGAACTATGTTGTAACAAAAAAATAGATGCTTGTTGTAGTATATGCTATTAATAAATTTAGGCACTATATTACCAACTATTCAGTCTTTTTCCATATAGACCATACAACAATTAGGTATTTGATGAACAAGCCAATAGTTGGGGGTAGATTGGTAAGATGGTTGCTTCTTTTACAGGAATTTGACATTACCATAGTAGACAAACCTGATAAAGCCAATGTAGTGGTAGATTTCCCATCAATATTTCCAACACAATTAGCTGAAGGAGTGGTGGATGATACATTTCCAGATGAACACTTATTTGCTCTACAAGTGTAGGTAATGCAAATATTGCCAAATATTTGGTCATAGGGCAAATTCCACCACACTTTTCTCCAAGGGAGAAAAGATAGTTGGTTCACAAATGTTTCCCATACTCCTTGGTATCTGGTTATCTGTTTTATACTGGCCTTGATAACATCATGAGAAGGTGTATTAGGGAGGATGAGATCTTTGAAATCATGAAGGTATGCCATGAAGAGCCATGTGGAGGTCATTTTGCAGCAAAGTGAACAACCTTTAAGATCCTCACAACTGGCTATTATTGGCCTACTTTGCATAAAGATTCTATTAAATGCACAAGGAGTTGTGATAGATATCAAAGGATGGGAAGACCAACCAAGAGTGATGATATGCGCTTACAACCTCAGTTAACATTAGCACCTTTTGACAAATGGGGTTTAGACTTCATTGTACCAATCTCACCTACATCCAACAACAAATAATACATTCTTGTTTGCATTGATTACTTGACTAAATGGGTGGAAGTAAAGGCCTTACAATTTGCAAGAGATGGCAATGTGGCTATGTTCTTATATGAAGATATCTTTACTAGGTATGGAGTACCTAGAGAGATAGTCACTAATCAAGGACCACAATTTTCTTCTAATTTGATAACCAAATTGGTTGAAGAATATCAAATTAGACACAAGAAATCAACACCCTACCACCCTCAGGAAAATGGTCAAGTGGAAGTCACTAATAGGGAGATTGAAAATATTCTCACCAAGACAGTGTAGTTGCATAAGAAATATTGGGTTACAAGGTTACTTGAAGCAATATGGGCATACAAAACAACTTAGAAAACCACCTCTGGTTTTACACCTTATGAGTTAGTCTATGGTAAGACAATAGTCCTTCCTATTGAATTTGAATATAAAACACTCAGGACAACAGTAGAATTGGAAATGGATTTAATAGAAGCTCAGAAGGAAAGGCTACATACTTTATATGGGTTGGATGAGATAAGAATGGAAGCAATACATCACATAGAGGTAATTCAACAACAAAGGATGAAGTGGCATGATCAATACATTAAAACAAATGAGTTCACTGTGGGGGACGAGGCACTATTATATGATTCACGATATAAAGACTTCAAAGGAAAATTTTAGTCCAGATGGTTGGGCCCCTATGAAATTAGTCAAATTTATCCTAATGGGGTAGTCCAGTTACTCACCATTGATGCAGTCATATTTTCACTTCTTGTAAATGGCCATAGATTGAAGTTGTATAAGAAGCCATTACAAAAGGATGATTTCATATTTTCATTGTTTCAACAATATGGTGCTCATAGTGAACCAAATATCAAATCTGACACACAAAGTGATGATTCAACAACATATGATATACCAAGCACTTCTAGTGACCAAAGATTGAGCTACATAGCTCAATCCCGGAGCTCACTCAAGATTAAATTATCATTTTCTCTCACAAGCACACACTGCACATTATAATATGGTTCAAAGTATCTTCAGAGAGACATGTTTTTCAACATTCACAAAGGGTCCTGATGCCGTAGGGACTTGTAGCTTAATGTTGTCAATGTTCAAAATGGGCTCTGATACTGCACGTACCCATAGCACCATCTGGCAACAGAAAAGAAAATTCAAATTAGTTGGCACCATATTCATTGCAAGATCACATGCATTCATTTCACAATATCCATCACAATAAGTACCCACGACATAATTCTTTTTCTACCCACTCACATTTCAAATACTCAAGCTGTCAAATCACCAGCTTGTATCCGTAATACCCATCCCATCACTAACACTCGCCACCCCACTATTCATCACATTGCATTCAACTTATGTCAAATAAAATCAACAAACAAATATAATCTTTTCAGCTTACACACGTGGTGCTTAGTTCTCTCAACTAGCCGGTGCTTCAGGTACACTATCATGATTAATATAGTTTTTTAAAACTTTCATTATATATTTCGTATTATTCCATGCATGTGAACTATTGATATCATTAATTTCCATAATTTTATATTTTAACCACCTTCCAATCAAAACGTGAAGTGAGGTCACTTCACCGATTAAGTTAGGGGGAGGGTATAGCCTAGTCAGTCTTTTCAAAATCTGCCACCTAAATCAAAATCAATGGATATAAATGACATGCAAAACCCTCCAAATTATATCTCCTTTATGTCATTTCCAATTGCTAAATTTTATACCTTGAGAACTTGAGCTTAAGTTTAAACCAATGTCGAGATTCGAACATAGAACTTGTTCATGAGCTCGAATTAAGTTGGTATTAAGAAGGGAAATTTATAGTATGGTATGCCTGTAAAGATATATGAGGAAATAGAAGGAAAGTGAAGGGTTTTCAAGGTGGTAGAGAATATTGAGCTAAATTTGCAAGATGAATTGAGTACATTGAGTAGAAAAAGGTAAGCCAAAATGGGAGGTGATGTCATAAGAAGGGAGCTAGTAGCTCATCAACAAATTCTGGAGGATGCAATAGTTTTACCAATTTTTACTAGGGTTGGTTGGCTCAACTACTTCTTGAAGTTAACAAAATTAAGTGATGATATGACAAGAAGGTTTGCATCTACTCTTGAATATGATGAAGCTATAGTAAAGGGACTTTCAATAGACGCATTTGAGACTGCCATTGCATAGGTCATTGGGTTACCAAGAATAGGGGTGGAATTTCCAGCACAAGCTGTCGCAATTACAACCAGGGAAGAATTTTGTATACGAGGAGAGGAATTGGGCTCCTCATCACAAGGTATGAAGAGACTTTCCCTCCCTTGGTTATGGGAAAATTGTGCCTCTTACATTGTCAGATACATCACTTGTGATGGTAGGCATAACCTTTTGTATACAGTTCATTTCAAATTACTCAGTCACCTTAGGCATAATAGGTTAGTGAATGTACCAAACTTTTTATACAATTTGTTGAAACGGATGGCCTCAAAATACCAAAGAAAAAAAAGTGATACTTCTCTGTCTTATCATTGTTTAATTATCTTGTTGATAAAGAGGAGTTTAAGGATTCAATATGTATAAGTGAAGTGGGAGGACTTTAAGAAATGCATAGACATTAACAGTTTGTTGGATGCACCCGTAGTACTTGAGGATGAAGAACCCCAAAATTAACTTGTAGAGGAAAACCTTCACATCTCACCTGTGGCTTCACCTGCCCGTAGCCAAGGTGAGCATGAGGAACTCAAAGAACCAAAATCTCGGTCATCTATAATTGAGGAAATGCCATCTTCTTCAAGATTACAAAAATATAAGAGTCTGAGAGGCAATGCAACTATCTCCTCTACACCCTCTAAACTAGAAGAAATGAAGGATACTCCAAAGAAAAAGAGGGATATTCAAAAGAAGAAAGAGGATGTTTCGAAAAAGAAGAAGAGTGTTAAGAAGGAAAAGAAGAAAAATGAGAAAGAAATACTCACACTTGGATGCTCTGGTAGACTAAGGGGACAAGGTGCCATGAAGGAAAATATAAAAGAGCTGGAGGAAGAAGAAAAGATCAAGGAGCAACAACAAGAAGATGTCATGATTGTAGAAACAAACTCTAATATAAAGGGGAATGCCCCTGGTAATGTGAATATGCCAGCAAAAAGTAAAAGATATGTGCTAACAACTTCTAATTCAGAATCAAAATATATATTTACTGCTAAGAAATTACAGATAGAAACCCTAGATAGTCCTATTCATGGAGACTATGAAGAGGGTAATGAGCAGTTTGTAGATACAAAGGAAGTATACATAGAAGAAAGGGATGTAAGGAAAGATCTCTAAGAGGCATTAGATAGGATTAAACACTTGGAGGAGTTAGTGCAAAATTATGAACAAAAGGACAAGGAAAAGACATGAAAATGTAGGCGATGGAGGAGAAATTGCAATTGTATGGCCATGGCACTAAGCTAGATTTGTTGGCACAATTGGTTGTCACTAAAACAAGAGATAGGGAATTGGAAATGCTAGATGAGAAACCCCCTCCTATCAAAACTCTTGATTATCACACAACCTTGTCACTTGGCCACCAATCATTGAAGATAATTGTTGAGTTTACACAGGAAAAGGAGAAGTGGAAGAAAGAAAAGGAAGAATATGTAAAGGAACTGGAAAAGAGAGATATGGAATTGAACAAATCAATAGTCTGGTTGGAGGAAATAGCAGATAAGGCTGCACAAATTGTCACATGTAGACCTCCATTGAGAACATATGCATTATTTTTTATAGGAAAGGTTTTTGTGCTTTCAATTTAGTAGATTAATTAGCAAACATTCTGTTGGTATGAGTAGAACTTCTGAGTTTCTTGAAATTTTTGCTACTCCAACACCTGAAGAATAGGATCAGCTGTGTGAGTTTTATTTACACAATTATGTAATACCTGATGAGACAAAATGGAACCCTCTAATTTTTGTGGGAGATATTCATATCAGAGCACTTGCCTCTTACTATAGGAATGAGCAGCTTATAGGTGAGATCATGCAAGAATATGAGGAGAAAGAAAAATCAATTGCACTTCCAATCAGAAAAGAGGCTAAGGATCCAGATGCAATCATTGATGAATGGCTGAAGTTGATTAAACATAAGGGTGTGGGTAAGAAAATCATGAAACTCAAAAAGATAGATTATGAAAGAATGCAGATGTTACTTGTGAGTTTAGAACAACAGTGCTACAAGTATGTACAAAACATATATGGAATAGTTTAACCCCTAAATTATAGAGGAAGGAGCCACATTCTATGTATACTTTTACTGCTATGCTTCAAAGGGTACACAACTATATATATCAATTGGTGTTGACAAGGGAGTTTACTAGGTACCACTCACCTTCCACCCACCTATTCTCCTCTATCCAGTTCCACATTGGACTAGGGAGAAAGGTCAAGAATGTGAAAGAGCAAGAATTATTAGGATGAGGCAGCTAGAAGAATTTATCAAGGTTTCTATTTGAAATAGACTTAGGGGGAATACAATTATGGACTTGAGACAAATTAATTTACAATACAATCAATATCCCTAGTGTTTTGCTTGGGAATAAGCAAAAGGCTAGTTGGGGGGAGATGATAGGTCCGGATAATAGCTTATTTTATATTGTTTTCATACATCTTTTGAGACACTTTTAGATAACTTTTTCAGACAATGCTCATATATTATACTATCATTTCATATCTATTATGTAGACTTGAACCTAAAATATAATGATGGAATTATGGTTATAATATACTAGTATTGTGTGGTTTATATGAAGATATGTATGAAATGTTGAAGGAATGCTATGTTTTGATTGTGATAGTTAGTCTTGTGTACATACTTTATAGAAATAACCTTTTACAACTAGATAGTTAGTCTTATTAGGATTCTTTTTCCTTTTCAGTTATAGGTTGAATAAATCAGTCTTAAGTCTACGCTATAATATTTGGGAGTGGAGTTAATGATTTCAATTAAGTTGTTGCTTTGAATAAGATTCCCTCAAGCTTGTATATAGTTGTTGGTTGAATCCATAGAAGTTAGTTGGTTTTTCAGTTTTATGTTATCAATTACTTTTAGTTTCAAGACATGAAATATTCAAAATCATTGAATACAATATGTAAGAGATCTTTTGTAATCTTTCACGGTATGCAATGAATGGAGTTAATTTCACGAGATGTGTAGAATCTGTTAGTTAGATTTGGGTTCCATTAAAGTGAGAACAACTACTTGAGCAGGCTACTCAAGGTACTTTTCCTCACTTCATTTTTCAGTTATTCATTTATGTTTAATAGCTATTTTTCATTTATCATTATCTCATGAACTATATGCAAGTTAACTAGAATCTCATATATTGCTTATTGTTAATGAATGCTTATGAATATGCATGGAATGGTTAACCAATAGTACTCTAGAGGTTAATTTAGTTGAGTCATTAGTTTTTATCAGTTTCAAGTTGTCACAATATCATTTCATTAGCAACAGTTCAATTATAGTCTAAGTTGTAGGTACCTGTAGCCACTAAATCTGGTTATGTCTTTTACTGTTTTGTAATTTTGTGAGTTTCCAGCAAGTAGAATAACTTGAATAGGGTAGCTTAAGCAATTTAAAGTCTCTGAAGGAATATATAATGTTGCACCATCACAAGCTTACAAATCTTGGGTTGTCAATTTAACACAGTCTTAAGCAGTATTGAGTGCACTGTTTAGTCGGTTAAACCTCTGAATTGTGTAGGTATTACCAAATTTACAACACATTAGTCAAGACTCTACATCCATCATGTCTTGAAACTGAAAATAACAGATAATGAAAACCAACTAACTTTTTTATGGATTCAACCATCATCTATATACAAGCTTGAGGGAATCTTATTCAAAGCAACAATTAACCGTGCAATCATTAACTTCCACTCCCAAATATCAGAGCGTATAGTAAAGACTTAATTATTCAAACCATAACTAAGAAGAAAGAAGAATCCTAATAGGACTGAAACTCTATAAAATAGGATTGCATGTAAAACACACAAACATTTGTTAAAATCCTATCAGTAAAGGAGTCCTTCCTCTTCAACACTTATTAACTTGTTATAATGATGCATGCTCCATCTCTAGCAGGTGTCTTCAACAATAGTTATTTCATTTCAGTTTAATCTAGAACTCCCCTATTTTACTGTCCCAGTCTTCCTTTTGTTGCGGGTTCAACTTCCAACTACTACATGCTACAGATCCTCTTTGGCTGGAAAAAGGTTAATTCACAAAGCATGTACACAAGACTAACTACCACAAGTAAAACATAAATTACATCCATATTTCATGCATTCCATCATATAAACCATGCAATACTATTATGCCATAACCATATTTCCATCATTATATTTTAGGTCCAAGTCTGCATAATAAGTATGAAAAGGTATTATAACATAGGAGTATTGTCTAGAAAGTATATCTAAAAGTATTTGAAAATAGGCATGGAAGTAACAAAAAACAAGCTAATAACTAGACCCATTAGTTGCAGAAGAGGGAAATATACCCTTTGTTTCTCCTATTGCCTCACCTACCCGTAGCATTGGGGAACATTCAAAGCAAGAAGTGCAGGAAACTCAACCTGTAACTTTTGAGGAACAACCTACAACTGAAGGAACCACAGAAACCCCTGCATCTACCAAGAACCCTTCTAAGACCAAGAAAATAAAAAAGTGTGGATTCTACTTCTGAACCCAAGAAGAAGTAGAAGAAGCCCACACAACTAAGGAGGTGATCACACCACCTTAGAAGGAAAAATATTGTAAAGGGGAAGACCAAAATTAAAAAAGAAAAGATTGTTGTAGTTGAAACTAAAACAAATTCTGAAGAAGAAAGGGTTTTTGACTGTGACAAACAACCTAAAATTTTACAGCCTTTGTATTTTAGCAGTAGTTCAGATTCAAATTCAGAGGACTTATTTACAATTAAAAAGAAGAACGAACCTCCAAGAAGCCCTATTTCTAAAGAAGGGTTTGTGCCATCAAAGGAGGTTGGAGAAGAAATATTTTTGGAAAAAGAAGAGGAGTTCCTTTTGAAAGGAAGAAATGAAAGCAAGGAGTTACAAGAAGCCTTGTAGAGAATTAAAGAGTTAGAAGAACAAATTAGAGGATTCCAACAAAAGGAGGAAAATTTAGACAACAAATTTTAGGAGTTGGAGAAAAGGTTGCATGCCTTTGATCAACAAGGATCAGGATTGGAGAATTTGGCACATTTGGTCATATATGAAGTTAACAGTATGACTCCACATCCTATGAATTAGATTGTAACCCCAAGAATGCCTGAAAGTCCTTATGTGGTGACCCTTGGAATTTAATTATGGAATAAGATCAGGGAATTCTCCTGGAAACAAAAATATTGGGAGAGGAAAAAATCTGAATTGATAACAACACATGTCAGAAAAACTGATAAGAGAGATACAAAGATTAGGAAACTAAATGTCAAAATAGAAGAATTAGTTGACAAGACAATACAACTTTTAAAATGCAGACCTCCTAGTAGGGTTTATACCCTATATTTACAAGAAAAGCTTTTAAGTTTTCAATTCAATCAAATAATTAGTGATCTTCCAGTCTCTTTGTCCTTGCCTACTCCATTCTTGAAAACATATAAGCAATCAACCTTAGATATGTAGGATCAGTTATGTGAATTTTATTTACATAACTTAGCTATCCCTCATGATTCTACATGGAATCCACTCATGTTTGTCAGATATGTTCAGATTAAAATATTTGCTTCATTTATAAGGAATGAGCATCAAAGAGGACAAATATAGAGGGATTATTAGGAAAGGGAAAAGTCATTTCCCCTCCTAATTAGGGTAGAAGCTAAAAATCCTCATGAGGTGGTTGATGAATGGATCAAATTAGTATATGGAGAAGGGTAAAAGAGAAGATTTTGCAATGCAGAGAACAATATTACAAAAGGTTTCAAGAACTTACAACAATAATTGGGAAGGAGGCACTTGAGTTCTCTCAGGACAGATGGAGATAATTGACATTAGAGTTTAGAAAAAAATAACCCCACTCAGTTATTATCTACCTCGCAACAGTGAAAAGGGCCCATAAATATATATCAACCTCCCTTGAAAATGAAATCACTTGGATCTCCTTGAATTTACATCATCCTCTCTCCTATTCCCAATCCTACATTGGAGTGGACAAAAACAAGAGATCAATGCAACAAAAGACACTAGATGGTAAAAGGTATTAGAGTAGAGAGGATTTTACTTGAAGCATGAGGAGGGGGTTATCGATATAATAAATTACAAGGAAGTTTCACTTCAATATAATATGAGGCTATAAGCTACATGAGGACAAGCAAAAACCTAAGTTGGGGGGAATGATGAGCCATAATAATGTCCTATTTCCTTACTGAAGTTACATACTTTTATCTTATTTTTTGCTAAACTTTGAAAGACATTACCAAACCTTTTATATACTTTTAAGTAGTTTAAAGCATTTGAAGTTGATGTAAGTTAATTTAATAAGTGTATGTATGAGTTATGAATGTTTGTGAGTTTAATACAATTTCATGTTTAATTATAGTTGCTAGTAATGAAAAATTCCTTAAAAAAAAAGAACCAACCCTTACAACAAGGAACCTGTCAACCTATAGCAATAGGCTTCTCAACCCGCAACATAAGGATGATAGTTCGATGCAAAGGAGTTAATTTTCTGCAACACAATCGCTTTTAGAAGAAGATGGAGGTGGTCATTTAAGTATCAAATCATGGATGAGTAAGTGTCACTCTTATCTTTTAATGTCATGAAGGAGAAGGAGTTTGTTGCCAATATGAATAAGAATTATAATAGAAACTATTGTTTGGAAACAATTTCAATTATAGTGGTTAATCTTGGTTGAGTACAAAGTCCTTTAGTTCTATACTCTTGTTTTGATAGTTATTATTTTTATTTTAGAAAACTCAATCCTCTTCCTATTCCTATGGGAGAGTTAACATCTGCCTTTAAGTTTGTTTTCAGTTCAAAAATAAATGGACTCTCGCAGACCCTATATAGTTGGGTACCCTATTGAGAAGGACATCTAGATTTTACATGTGTTAGATTGAATAATATTTCCTATTAGATTCTATTCGACAGTTATGTGTATGATTAGAATACAATAAAGAGAAGATATTTTAGTAACATGTTTTTCTAAGTGAGTAATTGAAAAAGATTTTGTGGGTGCAACAACTCAAGCAAGGGCCACTTCAGGTACTACAAAACCACCTTAGTCTAGATTGATAGATTAGATTGTGCATTGCAAACTTAATTAATAGTTTTCAGTTTATGCAATTATGAATGATCTATTGTAAATTCTAAATTCTAAATCTTTAGTTGATACTTTATTCAGTAGTTTGGAGGCTAATTGGATTAGGACATACTGTAGTATAATAGTTGTTTGGTTAAAGTCATAAGCATTAAGTACTCACAATAGTTAGATAGTTGTTTGTATTCGTTTACTCTGTTTTAAGAAATAGAAGTTGATTTTAGTTAAAAGCTTTTAATGCATTTATTTGGGTTTAACTTACTTATACTCCAATTGATGTAGGACATTTAGAATCCATGAATGCATATATGTTGCCAACATTATCTAAATTCCACAATTCCTTGGTTGATAATTCAATGAAGCCCTCTCTTGAATGATGAACTGCTTAATCTAGGATCTTTAGGTCCATTAAGCCATGTGCATGATATTGTACCAGTTAATTAGGCATTAGAGGAAGCTCCACACAAACAAAAGTAATTACTTATACTCAAACAACAAAAATAAACTTTCACAAATGATTTCAAAAGTTCCAACAATAACTTGTTTTGATTATGATATGATCTTTAAAAAAAGGGATTGTTATGACAATCACTACACAATAACACACAACATTAACAAAAAATGCTCACACTAACTCATAGAAATTTCTTGCAAATCCTTAAAGCTCCTCCTATGGGTTTTCATACATAAAATATTGCTTGAACATAAAGTGTCCATAAGATACAATAACATAACATGGATGCCTCCCAAATAAAACTTTTCCCAAGTTTATATGCTACCTAAATGACAAGACTAGTCAACCTAAACATAAATTGACGCCAAGGCACAAATTTTAATGGGTCCTTTACATGTTTCAACACAGGTTGGCCTCATGGGCCTTATAGTATTTCATTTCAAAGGTTTGGGGTTTATCCTTCCTTCTAAATTGGCACATGTCAGGCAATATCTCTAACCCCAAATCCTCAATGTGTCACCAAGTTCTTCCATTCTCTTTCCTTGGCATGGGTCAAACGATATCTCTAAACTTCAATGCTTGATAACTTCTAGACATGGGTCAGGTGGTATCTCCAAACTCCATTACCTGATAACTTCCTAGCATGGGTTGGGTGGTATCTCTATACCCCGATGCTCGACAACTTCCTGGCATGGGTCGAGCAGTATCTCCAAACCTTGATGCTTGATAAATTTTTAGCACAAGTCAAGTGACATGCTCGATCTTTGATCTCCAACACCTCCTTAACAAGTGTCAAGTGGTAACTTCAATTTCCAAACTCTAACATCTCCTTGGGTAAGAAGCCTTTTATTTGGTTTTTGAAAAAGGGACATGCCACTAGTCTCAAAAAACAACAAAAGGTAATGCTTGGTACAAGAAAAGTTCCTATACACACATAATACAAAAAAATATTAAAGTATGAATAACTCCAAAAACAACAAAAATAATAACCAAACTAATTATTTGGATATTAAAATAAAAGGAATAGAAATGCACAATAAAGGGATAAAAAATATCACTAATAAACACTTCCATTCCCATGAAAAAACGTACAAACAAGAAGAAAGAAAATTATTATTTTTGGTGGTTGTTTCAAGGGCTTGCCTCAGTTAAACCCCTATTTTGGCCTTTCAACCTCCACGAAAGCCTAGATTTTTTATAATATTTAAAAGAGTGATTGAAATATTTTGAAATAAAATGGAGATGACTAAAATACAAAAAAGCCACAAGTATAATATGCTAGCACTTGAGATTATCCTAATAAAAAGCTAGAATTGCAAACAAAGAGAAAGGGCCACTATTATTGAAACAAAATCACCTCAAATCCTGTAAAAAGTCCCAAGAAAGTGTGAGTCCCTTTATTTTATTATTCTTTACAACCTTATGAGAATGTTGTTTAAAGATGCTCAAGAAGATCACATGCAAACTACTAGTATAACTTGCTAGTCATAAAAATGATAAAGTTTTTTTTCTTCCAAGTTGCAAGAATGAGAGTTAAAATGAAAATCAAGAATTGAGATCAAAAGGGGAATCAAGATTGTATGTAGGATCGTTACTTCTCTAACTGTTAGTGGGAAGGTAATGCTCAAACAACCACTAGAATCATGATTTTTGTGGGACGCTAGCATGTCGCATGGATGTCTTCATGTTGGGCTCTCATTTAGAAAAAAGATAGAATCAAAAAGTCAAAATTATCATAAAATATAATTCAAGTGCTAACATTTTGTTGAGATGTTCTACATTAGAGGGCTAAAGTGAAGACACAATGTAGTGTGAAATTACAAGGCTGTGAAATTTTTGACACTACAATTTAGATCTAGGTGTATTAGATATACCACACACTATAAGGGGTAAACTTATGAATCCACAGGAAGAATGACACCCTAAATAGGTTGTGTAACGTGTAAAACAAGTGGCTTAGGTTTATAATCAAATATATTATGAACATTAATGGATCAAGAAGCATCAAAAGAAGTAGCATCACCAAAGCTATATGGTTGACTCCTCAAGGCTCCACAAGAGATGACCACTAAAAGGATTAAAAAATGAACCATAAAATAACACCACTCTAGGATATATGTAATGATATAAATATGAATAAGCATCTAAGAACATATTGTAGCAATATAAAGCATAACACATCATTCATGTAACTAATGATCTTGCATCATATAAACTTATTTATAATAAAAGATAGACATCAAAGCACATCATGTGCAAGCATTATAAATTTCATCCTATTCGAGGTTTTAAAATATATACATACCCTAAAAAATATACATTTGAGAAGGAAACCCGAGCAAGATATCATATAAGGATACAACATAGAGATGTAACGATTTCTTAGCACACCATCATGGGATGCAAAAAGATAATCATCATTATAAAGCATAGAGATCTATCCATGAGAAAATTAGATTCAATATAAAATTTAAAGAAAATCATAAACAATTAGATCTAAAAACTAAAGTTAGAAATTAACCTTAAAGCTAAAACCCTACTGAGTATAAGATTTAGCAAGTGCACCAAAATGAAAAGAAGAAATTATTTTGTCATTATCTAATTAACTAAGGTAAATAATGCAACAAATATACACAATTAGATTATCCCAATGCAATTAGTCAAGCAACACCAAGCAAACTTCTTTTTCAAAATTGACAAATAATGTGCAAGTACTTAATTTTGTTTGCAATGTGAAGATATTTTGTTATAAGTTCCCTGTTGAGATCCAATTATAAATGTTGAATTGAGAGATGACATGCACTCTACTTTGGCTTAGTTCTATACCTACAAAACTAATCCATGATTTTGATCCAAAATTTATGATTGTAATCTTTTGCTATGGAAATGAATCTTTCACTTTTGGTATTTAGGAATTCTTGTGCCTTTGATATCTAGACTTGGTGGTGTTTGAGAAATTGTTAGAATTTGTCGTGCTTGGTGTGGGATGCACCTAGCTTTGAACCTCTTGACTTAGTTAATCCTTTGGAATGATTTAGCAATTTGGAACATGTTTGAGGACACTTGAGGTAACCATGGAAATGTCTATATTTGTACTTATAATCTTAGATATCGGTACAATATTATTTGATGTGAATAGATGATCTCATGATCATATAAGATATGATGGATGATTAAAATAAATTAGGCTTTGTCCTTTCTTACAACACCCTAACTTACAAATTTGAATATTAAATGCTTAAGTAGATATATAACAATTAGTTAGAATTGAATCAACTTGAAGCAAATTTTAAATATTATTTCAAAAATTTAAATATCAAAATTACATTAATAATTTTGAATTAGATTCAAAACTATACCTATAAATTTGATCAAAATATAAAATTACAAAATTCAAAATTAAATTTAAATCCTTAAAATAAAATTTAGGTCAATTTACCAAACTTTCCATATATAAAAATGTCTTTTCAACACCAACCCATTAGACTCAGGACAACCAAAGAAAGTACATCCGAAATAATTAGGAGAAAGCGATGGGTATGTACCTTTCACCCTTGCACTTACATATTATTTAGAAATAAAATTTAGATTAAAATTATCCATATCTACCTTTCAACTTGTTTTTGTCCACTGCTAAAACTAAAGAGCCACTAAATGTGTGCCCCAGGGTGGTAGCGAAATATACATAATTTTAAAAAAAAAAACCTGGTCCGAATAAATTACGTACACAGATGAAAATTTAATCAAGTTGAGAGCTCGGCCTTCAACCTGGTACGTTGACGTGGCTTTCCAACTCAGCCTTAACGTGGGGAAATGGTGACGGCGATGGTGGCGGTGCCTAGAAAACGGCGGCGCTAGCTTGGTACGCGTTTATTGCTTGCTGTTTACGTGCCATTAAATTTTCTGTCGATCGCATGCGCTCTCGCTCTCCGATCACATTAACTATTATTTCTCGCCTTCCCATCACTACATTGCGCGTGTCTTTTCCCTCAACTGTACTCTTCGTTTCTCGTTCTAATATAAATTTGCAGCACTGCAAGACCTCTGCTGTTGTTCCTTCCCTGCAAGTTGAGGTGTAGCACAAAGTAGCTTTAATGGAGGTAAGGTTGTTTTCCATTCCTTACTTAGGCTATGAAGCTTTTCAGCGTTTAAACAAATTCTTCCTACTCTCTCTCTCTCTCTCTCTCTCTCTCTCTCTCTCTCTGTGTGTATGTGTGTTCATTTCAAACAGTTTGGTGGAAATTTCTCTAAACCCTGCACTCAAGAGTGAGATTTAACATGCTCGTTAGGGTTATCTGCTATAGAAGAAAAACATCAATGTTAAATATATGAAATGCACTTCTCTTTCAGTACAAATCACTTGTTACGGTTATTAGTAGATCAGCCAAATCACAAAATCTCATGTTCATTTTAAGTACATTTTAGTGGTATCTGGTTGTTTTTTCATAAATACCAATAGTCTTGATACCTGTCAGAACTGTGTACATCCTGTAAAATAATATACGAGTGCATTATCTGTCGTGCCTTTATGCCATAAGTACTATCTTTGTTAAGGTTACTGTTACTGGTTATATATGGAGATGTAACCAAATAATTCACCGTCGACCATTATCTTAGGCTATTAATATTTACGGGATTCGAATTTTTTTCTTGTGATTAATGGTTGAAAACACAAATATCTGCTTGCTTATTTTTTTCCCCACCATAATAAGTAGAATTAAAAACGTAAATAGGCTACGGAGAATCAATTTCGAGGCCCGGACTACTGAATATCAAACTGTTTTGAATGAATGTAGACGCTGTCCGTCAGTTATTTGAACCACTCCAGTGTTTGTACACTAGAGTGACTTAAATAACTAGTGTTCTGAGTTTCTTACCAATATACACTGTTCATACACCAGCACCACTAATTTGAGCAGCTTTATCGAAATTAATTGTGCATATGAAGTTTAATTTGATGGTCAACCCTTCCTGTCAAGTAAAATTTTCAGAATGTTATCCGTTCAAGTTGCTCTTCAAATGCCAGGGCAGTCTGAAAAAGGCATCAATAATTGAGGGCTTAAAGTTACGGTCGACTCTGCTTGTTAAGCAATATTTTATGACGGTTATTCATTCAAAATTGCCGTTGAAATGCTAAGATATACCTTACTATTCTATATAAAGTTTGACTGTTTGTCCAAATTCTCCCCTTTCATGTGATACGGTCTTCCTAAATTTTTACTCGCATTTTATGGCAAAAATGCCTAAATATGGCTATACAGCCATCAAATTTAGGCCCAGGGCATCAAACACTACATACATACACATACACTAATACGCGTACATGCACACATCGTCATGTACGTGTATGTATGTATGTATGTATGTATGTGTATGTCTATATATATTACATATATAATCCATCAGATTTTTTTATGGTCCGATCAATTTTCCCCTTGAAAAGGTAATTACGCCCAGAGGCGAATTACAATGGCATCCATCATCCATCAAAAAGCAATGTGTAAGGAAAAACTCTTCAGCTAAAAATTGACATTCAAATGACATGCAGCTGACATAACTACATTCATTGTATGTAGACATTTTTTCAAGCAAATTTAAAGCAGATTTAAAAGTGTAGCCTGTGGATGGTGCAATTAAATAAATCTGTGGATGGTACAAATAAATCTGCGAGATCAATTAGTAGATATAAGCAATTTTCATTCTTCAAATGAAGCCTCTATCGCAGTCTCTGAAAAGGGCTCATCTTGTCCAAAGCAGTCGGCATGGCTGACATGCCATGTGAGATAACTCCACGGAACCGCTCCAAGGTACTGTCCTGAATAAACATTTACTGGAGGATTGCTGATATGTATCATCAGATACATTGGGCAACTCAGAAATCTTTGGCAATATGATTTTGTATCAGATCTTTACTTTAAATATATACTCTGATCTTTGAATAAGGTCTGTAATTTGTCTCAAGGATGAAGCTTCAATTTATTTATATTTTGTGGCTGAGTTTTTTGTTTTTGTTTTTCTTTCCAAATTTTCTGCTGTAAGATCATTTCTCTTAGCTTCTGTACACACTAGTTTTCCGTTATTTTCACTGTATTTCAGCTAAAAATTTACTGCTATGATTGGAAGAAATATTTGTGACAACTCGGTATTTCTTCTGACTGATTTAGTTGTAATTAGGCTTTTAGCCTGGTTCAAGCTTTCATTGAAAAAAAAAAATAGATTCCTGTTTGGTCTTCCATGGATACGAAACAGAAAGTCCAATTTATGCAGGAATTTAAAAATATTGATGGAGAAATCAAAGATTTGATCACAAAGATATATCAATCAAAAAAGAAAATTAGAGAATGATAACTCTCGGCATATTTTATATATATTAATATTTAATATATGTATGCTAGTTGTATTTTAATGTAAACATGCATAAATTTGGGCAAACAGTCATCAGATTTAACCTCTGCTTGCAGTGCCCTTAAAAGGGATTTTTATGCTGCAAACAATGTTACTTCTAAAACTGCTGAAGTTGAGTAGATTTTAAAATACCCTTGGTAGAGGAGAGGACCCTTTTATTGAACTCACTATGTTGGCCAGTTTGCTGTACTCATTGGGAGTAACATTAATGACCCAAATTAGGAGTAACATCAATGTGCCAAAGCTATGCATCTTGATCCTAACATATTTATATCATGAAGAAGGTCGTTTTATATTATTTGAAAGGCTGTTTTATAAAGAATCTATGGGATGAAATTTTTGATGAATAATTTCTGCATTACCATTTGTAAAAGAGTGTTACACAAGAAAAGGTAGGTGCGCACACCCTGAAAGTGTAGATTTAATAATCAGATTAATTCTATTGAATGAAGAGCCTTGCTCTTGTAGAGTTTACAAACCCTCAAAATTAGGGTGAGATCAAATAGTTACAAGCAGATAAATTAGGGAGAACGAATAGTTACAAACATGAGTTACAAAAAAGATAACTAAAGAATACTGACCATTAATAAACAATAATAAACTATATATTATTTTAATACCCTCCCGTAATGGTTGATCTATCAACTACACCAAGTAGCCCCCTAATTTTGATGAACTTATTCGGGCTTAGAGACTTGGTGAGAATATCCGCAATCTGATCCTCTGTCGGAACATACTGCAATGCTATGGATCCGTCTTTGACAAGCTGGCGAATGAAGTGACAATGAAGATCAACATGCTTTGTCCGTTCATGGAAGATTGGATTCTTGGCAAGTTTCACATGCCTTGATTGTTGCAATATAAGGGGGAAGGTCCTGTTTCAAACGTTTGCATGTCGGAGAGCGAAGCCAAACTGCCTCACAAGATGCTTTAACAACTCCTCAATATTCTGCTTTGGTCGAGGAGAGAGACATTGCCTGTTGCTTCTTGCTGGTCCATGTAACTGCACCTGTACCCAAACTGAATACATACCCTGAAGTAGACTTTCTGTCATCAACAAATCTTGCCCAATCTGAGTCTGTATAACCAATTAGCTTTGGATCTTTGCACCTCCCATATAAAATGCCAAGGTCAAAAGTGCCTTTCACATATCTCAGCACACGCTTCGCTGCAACCCAATGTTCAGCTTTAGGGGCTGTCATGAAGCAAGAGATGTAGCTCACTGCAAAGCTAAGGTCAGGTCTAGTGGCAGCGAGATAGATAAGGCTGCCCACAAGTTGCCTGAATTCTGATTCGTTCTACACGGGTGAATCCAACTGAGCTGATAACTTTAGCCCTGTCTCCATAGGTGTAGATGCTGGTTTGCAATTCGTCATCCGGAACTTGTCCAACAAGCTCTTGGCATACTTCGACTGTGAAATGAAGGTACTACTAGTAGACTGCCAAACCTTTATACCGAGGCAATAATGGAGGAGTCCCAAATCTGTCATGTCAAATGATTGACTGAGATTATGTTTGATCTCCTCAACCAGATGCTCTGAATTGCCAGTAATGATTAAGTCATCAACATAGACAACTAGGAACAAGACATCATCACTAGTCCGATTGACATACAAATTAGAGTTAGAAGGACTTCGCTGAAGGCCATGATCAATAAGGTACTGATCAATCTTCATGTACCAAGCCCATGGTGCCTGCTTAAGGCCGTAGAGTGCTTTCACCAGTTTGCATACCTGGTGTTCTTTACCAACAACCTTGAAACCAGGAGGTTGCATCATGTAAACTTCTTCTTGCAAATTACCATTGAGGAAGGCACTCTTTACGTCTATTTGATGGACTTTCCATCCAAATTGAGCTGCTATCAAGAGGACAAGCCGAATGGTACCGTAACCCTCCTAGTTGACATCGATAGATCAGCAAGATTAGCCTATTAACGGCTCTCGTAGGCTAATGAGGCATGGTGAGAGAGTCATTTTGCAGTCACTTGGCGATTATTTGGCTTAGTTTTTAATTGGAGAAAGGTTTTCCATTATATTTAATCATTATTTCTATTTTTGGAAACCTTATTTTATAATTTGCTGTTGAGGTGCACTTTATTAATAATATAATATTTTAATATTTCATAAAGTGCAAAAAGATTAAAAAATTCTGGAATCTTCTAGAAGTCAAAAAATAATAATTTTTTATTGAGGCCGACCTCTAGAGGAAATGCATAAATAGACCTTGAGGTCTCACCTTTGGGGCATCCAGATTTGATGAATTGATGATTGGTGATTCTTCTTGAGTATTTGTGGAGCCAAGTGGTCTGCAGATAATCAGTGTCTTTGGGAACGAAAACTCCCATTGATAGCAATTTTGAGGGTGTGCAATATCACCTGAATTATTGCAGCTTGGAGGTGATACTTCAGTCACTTCATTAGGGCAGAAATTTGTGGCCTAAGGCCAATTTTGAAGACATACAATTTTGGAGTTGGCTGGCATTAAAGATTCATTGCGAAATATTTTTATTT
>VDFB02271951.1:0-23409 GCA_007258455.2 Sequoia sempervirens
AATATAATATAATATATATTATAATATCATATTCTAATATGATATATATATTATATTGTAATATATATTATTATAATATAATATAATATATCATATTATATTATAATACAATATATTATAATATATATTATATTATATTATATTATAATATATATTATATTATATTATAATATATCATATGATATATTGTAATATATATTATATGATAATATAATATATATAATATATAGATGAATATATCATAATATATAGATTAATATAAAATAATATATAGATTAATATATAATAATAACTTTCAATGTTTGTTATATGATTTAAACTAAATGAATATCCGTTTTGGAACATATATCTATTATTAACGGATATCTGTCTTAACACGGATATCCATTCTAAATGGATATCCATTTTTAACGGATGCCCATTTTGCTTTGATGCTTGCCATGGCAACATGTACTTTCTACCCAACCCTAGTAAAAGTTAAAGTGGAATTTCATGTTTTTGGGCAAGTAAAAAATGCCTTTTTCTTCATATCGCCACATTTTGCACTGCTATGATTTGGCACACACCTGCATTTTCATAGAAGGATACACCAAATACTTGGGAATTGGTACTAGTAACAAGGTGGAATCAACTATTATCCGGTGGGCTCTGAAGAGGGTTAAGGAAAGAGGATTTAATAAAGTAGTTATAGAAGGCGATTCTAAACTAATTATTGAAATGCTTAAGGGTACTACTGAAGCCATGTGGAGGATTAAAAATTTGTTGGATAACACACAAAGGATGATTAAAAGCCTTAATTAGTATAAGTTATTATGCATATACAAGGAAGGGAACAAAGCAACAAATGTTTCTTCCAATGTTGGGCTTTCCTTTTAACAGTGGAAAAGTTGGAACTATGTGGATGCCCCTCAAAGAATTAAAGAAATTATATCTAAAGAATACCTCATAATAGATAAATCAAGGATCAATGAGAATAATGCTCAGTCAGGTCCCAATAGTTATGGTTGTTAATGTTGTCGGTTGGGTTTTGGCTCTTGTTATTGGTGCCCTTTTAAGAATTTTGAATTTAAATGCTAAGGAAATGTTGTAAAGGAAAGGGATATGGTATGGCGCCCAAATGGTTGGATTTTCCCCAACTATTCTTGGGGAAATTTTAGAACACATTTTATATAATTATAAGTTGTTGCTTATGAAACAACTATAGATTTGGTGGGGGTTAATTTAGTGAGATGTTTGGGATAAAAGGCATATCACTAATTTAAATGATGAGTGCATTAAAGCTTACATCTCCAAAGCTTTATGGAGTAATAAATAGTAGGTCCACCTAATGATTAAAATGATCTTGTTAGGTTGTCACCTTTTCACTCCTTGCCCCGATGGTATTTTAATAAAAAGTTTTTATGATTTTATATGGCAAGCTTAAGGCTCACATGAGCCTTGAGTCTAATCCATAGATTTTATCGATCTTGCATAAGATTTAACTCATTTGGAGTACTGAGATCTTTATCATTAAAGACAAGTGGAGAGACTTTCAGAATGTTGGTTTAAAGGTTCTGGCTCATTCATTGACAAACATTTTATCTCACCATTTTTACAAAATTTACAAATTAAGCTCCTATTGCATTCCTTTTCCACTAGATATCTACTATTGTGTTGTGGTTGTCGTGTCTCAAAAATCCATGTGAAGGAGGTGGAAGGGTTGCAGACTTAATATGGGTGGACCAAGGAAGCGTTCAAAACCATTATCTTGCATGCCCCTCAAACAAAATGTTGAACTCTGGAAGTTGTTCAAGGAGGGTGAGTGCAAGATCATGGGAGTCCAAAAAGTGGCGATATGACCAAAAAGTGGTTGATGACTTTTTCTTTATCTGAATTTGATGAAATAAAAAGGGTTTATTGAGAAAATTATTTGCTTTCCACCAATATAATATATGAATTATTTTGAATTTAATACATAATTATTCCTGATTTTCTACATGCATTATGACTAAAGTCCTTATTGATAGGCAGTTGATTGAAAAATATCTATAATTCTCAAACGATTTCACATTTTTTGAATCTGAAAGATGTAGCACATTCTATGATTCCCATAATATAAGATAAAATAAAATAAAATTGAATTTCATAAATTTTTGACTAAGTTATGGTGATCAAACACACATTTTTTAATATTTTTAAAAATTTCTAATAAAAAATTCATAACTAATTATTTACTTGCAAAAAATTACAAAAACAATGTGGCACATTCGGGCATGTGTCTTCTACTTATATTAGAAGTTTCAAAATAATAAATTATTTTTTTCTTGTATTTAGGTTGGTTAGACATACACATGAGCTTCTTATTTTTATCCTAGAAATTTAGTACTACTGCATTGAGATTTCAAATTTTCACCAAATAAATTTATTTTTTTCCAAAAAAGGACTAGTATCTTAGAAACTACATTCAATTTGCTACAAATTTTATTTTTACATATTTTTCAAATTATAATAATTTAACCTATTCAAAAAATTTTGTCAAGTTGTTGAACTCTATTTTTTGAATTTTCATTACCACTTAAGGGCCTAGTTTGGACCCCCGTGATCTTGCATTGACCCAGGAAGTCATAATGATTCCCTTATTTTAAGCCATGAAGGGCTTCAATGGTGACCTTACATTATTTTTTTTAGATATCATGTTACTAACCATTATCACCACACTTTATCATTAAGTGTATGGTTTTCCATTAGCATTTCATAAGTTACAATTAATGTTTTTGATTGATTAAGCAATGAAAGGGCCTTGACTCTAACATAAAAGTACAACAATATACAAAGAAGCAGCTAGTCAAAATAGCATCAAAAGGAAGCTGACAAAAAAAGCTTCCCCAACCCCCCCCAACAAAAATCTTAACCAATTCTCCCAGGATCAAGCATTTCAGCCCTATCAGAGATATCAAAAAATTACATACAGTCCATATTCAGATCCCAACACTTAAACCTATAATACCATATAATACTTAAAGTAATGTCCATGCATAAATTATAACTACTAACAGAAATATAACTAAAAGTTTGATAGTCCAGGCACCAAAGGCCAACACCAGTAATAGAATTGCTAGGAGAAGCACTTGAAAAATCCATAGGAGAAAAAACCAAAATAAAAATAGTGACCAAGGATTAATCATCCTCGATCAGACTCCAGGCTTACAGCAGGTCATCGACCGTGTCTTCCACTTTCTCTTTCGGCTCCATCTTGCTCGATAAGCCAACCATCTCATCCATTGGATTTCTCTTTTGTTGCTTCTTAATTTTTCCTTGACCTGAGACCATAGCCATGATAGCCTTCTTCATAACCGCATCCACCACCCTGCAAAGACTCTTTACTGCAGTTTCAAGAGTCTAGATTCTTCTTTCCTTATCCTCCTCTTGCATCATCTTTTCCAGCCATTCTAATCTCTCCTCCATCCTCTTGATTTTAACATTATCAACTTCATCTATGTTCTCTTCCTCATGGTATTTTTTTTCCATTACTTCTTGATTAAATTTATAGCATTAACATTTTCCTCCATCCCCTCATTGTCCTTTTCAACCTCATGAATTTCCTCTTGCTGCAAATCCCCTTCTACAATTAATGTTATTATAGTTTTGGTCATCCTTTTAATGGTCCATGTACTATTTTTATATTCATAAGATATCATTCTTTGTCAATTTATTATCATCATATAATATAGATTCACCAACCCCAATTAAGAATTGTAAATTTATAGCCAATTTTGAATAATCCTATACATGTATACTTGGTAATAATTCTTATCTCAAAATTTTGTTTTATCTTATTATAGTGTGGATTAGTGTTAGTGGATTATGAATGAAATTTATGTCAATACATCATTTGAACTTAATGATTATACCCTATTGTTGTCCAACCAAGTATGTGATGGGTCAAGCTCAAGTTGGTAAACTATGAAGCCTTTGATTTCATTACATAGGAAAGGCCATTGTGGATGAGCACCCGAGGTAGAGGTCTATCTCTTAAGTCTTGTCCTTCTACAACTAGTTTGGAATTATTATTTATTATTGAAGTTGAAATTAATGAAGTATCTAGTTTTGCAGGTTTCTTGTGGGTACAGGTTATGAGAACCCAATGGGTTTCTAATCATGTTGTGAGATGAAGCAAAGGAAAATACAGTAAGATATGGTCATCCACGCCATTTGATTAGGTTAGTATAAAATTTCATAATAATGGCTTATAAGATAAACAATGAGAGTAGTATTTGTTGAAATACTTGGTGTAATGAAAGGTTAATACACTTTAGTATGTTAGATGAATGTTTTATTAGATTTTATTGATCTCTAGTGATATATTTAATTTGCATAACATATTCAACCTGATTATGTTTTTAGATTATAAATATGTTATTAGAACTAATTAGTCTATCTCAATGTTGTGATTTCATGTCTTCTTTTGAAATCTAACAATGGTTCTCAAAACAATTTATTTATCGAACTGACGATTATAATTTATTGATCAAATTTTGTTATGCTTTTCATGAAGTACATGCACTGGAAACAAAATTTTGTCTTTTAATCAAGTGTATATGGTCAAATTTTAGAATTTGTGTTGTGTCCTTAGCTATGTTTTTGGTAGAGTGTTTAGGGAATTACATAATTGAAATTTCTCAAAATGCATGTATGTATGTGTGGGCCACATCAGTGAAAAGGGATAATGGACTATTATTCATAAGAATATAGTTGAAAATTGCACGTGATTCCTTTAGTGAGTATAATTTCAATGAGAATTATGTGTTGGAAAGAAAAATAGAGTTTTTTTTATAGGAAGTATTGTTGGAAATATTAATGAACCCAAATGAAGTTATGCACTCTTCAATGAGTCAACCAAGAAAGATACCATCCACAAGAAACTATTTTTGATTAGGTAAGAAATATTTACAGGGTGATGTACCCTTCACAAAGAGCCACAAGGGCTGAGAGAGTTCAAGACCAAAAAAACACTAAAAACCAAGCCAAAAAACTAACACAATGGACTTACAACAGACAAACTGACAACGGTTGAACAACAAACTAACTGGCCTCTCCCTAGTTCTTTGATAGGAGATTAACAACATCATATCTAACCCATTCCTGATGGTCTTCATCATTCTTGTTTTCCATTTCATCCTTCATAACCACCGATAGGGTGCTAGTAACACCGTGGACCAACTTAACCATAAAGCAGGTCAAACTAGAGAATTTTTTGTCCAGCTTATCCAATCTTTCCTGTAGCACAAAGAGCTCCTCCCTCCCAACCACATTCTTGCTAGTATCAATGTGCTCAATGTCCAATGGGTCTAAAGACAGAGAGACAGAGTCCTTCTTTTGCACTTTGCCAATTTCAAGAATGGATCTAGGCCCTCTAGCATACTCCTCCTCCTCACTCTCAAACTCCTCTTCATCCCTACTAACTTTGTTGTTGGACCACTCCTCTTCCATATCCAAATCTTTCACCTGCACTTTTTTTCAATTCTTGGCCAGCCTACCAGAGCATCGGATGATGGTATCACCATCAGTCACCACCATCTCTATGAACAGCGTATCCCCCTTAGTTTCCTTTCCCACCACACTTTTACCTTTGCTTAGAGGCTCCTTTAAACTCTTCCCTTCCTCTTTTCCCTTCTTTTTTAGGGAAGGCTTGCTAGAGTCTTGGCAGGGGTTGATTTGAGCTCACAAAGACTAGTAGTTGCACTAGTCTGGGTCACACCCACATTCCCCTTTAGTTTTTTAGCAGCAGGTTTGGGTTTATGCGTGTCAGCGGGAACTGGGTGGTTTTTCCTTATAGGTCCTTTGGACTCAACCGGGGATAAATTGGTCATAGTGGGAGGTTCACTCTCTTCAATACGAACAACAGATATGGGTTTGGGTGAGCATAAAGCAAGATGGAAATGGTAGAGCCTCAAAATGAGGCCCTGGTGGAGTGGCAGGGGAGGAGGGTCATTAGGATTCAGACCAGCAGCCTCAATACCATTTTCAACAGAACTTTCTAAGTCCATCAGAAGAAAAAAAGGAAATCTTAACAAGATTTTATGCCAAAGGTGGTTCAACAAAGGGAAATGGTAGAAAAAGTAGGTTTTGAATCTACCTTCTATTGGAATATGTGCCTCAATCCATACTGACATGGAACTCCTAAAGGGAAAAGTTGCTGTGACATTAATCATGTCTGGCTGACTAGTTGTTCTGAATTCTCTTGAAATGTTCATGTCGCCGAGACAAAGTTGATGTCTTGCTGACAAGTCTATCACTGTGACCTTTTGTGTTCAGTGTGACCTTTTGTCGAGTGGAGACCTCTGGTTGACAGAATGCTCTTATCGGGCATCAGGGAAACACAAGGGTCTCGAGGAGAAGTCCTAGCGACTAGAGAAAGTCTCACCAATAGCATATGGCTATCGGGGAAACACAAGGGTCTTGGGGAGAAGTCCTACCAACTAGAGAATGTCTCACCGATAGCATATGGCTATCAAGGTAACATAAGGATCTCGAGGAGAAGTCCCAGCGATAATGGAAGGTCTTGCTGACAAGGATACTCTTGGGGTCTTCGCGGTGACTCAAAGACTTCGGTATGAAGTCTTGGCAACCAATGGAGAGTCTCGCCGATAGTTGTATGGCTTCGAAGTAACATAAGAGATCTCGGTGAAACCTCTTGGTGAAGGTCAAATGTCTTGCCGACTTGGTAAGACATGGGTGCTCAATGTGAGGTCTCGGCAAAAGACAAAAGTCTTGCCGACTGGTGATTGGGGCACTCTGTGTGACTTAGGACCTTGGTATGAAGTCCTGGCGAAAGTGACGAGTCTCGCCAACTAGTGGATGCTTCAAAACAACATGAAGACTCAATGGGAGGTCTTGGCGAGAGCAAAATGTCTTGCCGACAAGTATGACTCTTCTGTGTGACTTAGGATATCGATATGTGGTCTCACCGAAGAGTGATAGTCTTGCCGAAAGGAAAACTGAAGTTGATGCAACTTGTGAAGCTCGGTAAAATGTCTTGCCAATAAGAATTCAATGGATGCTGATGGATTTGGTATGACTCATGGCATTCGCTATATCATCTTTCTAACTGTTGGAATCTATGACGATATCAATAGTGAAGACTTTGTGGCATCGAGGAGACACTGTTAGTGTCTCACCGATATGCCAACAAAGTTTGAACGCCTTTGACCAAATTGATCATCCTATGTGGAGACTCATGAACCAATCAGAGGAAGTTAATTTCAAATGGATGGCAGTTAGATTTTTGCAACAGTTGCGATGCTAGAGCTGAACTGCATGCAGGGAAAAATCAACGCTCAAGAGGAAACTTTCTATGATGGGGCAATGGTAGATAAGGATGAACAGAAGACAAAAAAATTAGAATGTGATAAGATTTAAGGAATCATTTATGAGTTGCATGTATTGGATTGTTGAGAGCATTTCTGTAAGAGATTGAACAGTGAATGAAGCTACTGTGAACTAATACCAGAGAGTTGTATCTTTGCATTGTATGTAATTGTTGTTACTATAATACAAAGAGATTGAACTGTGAATGAAGCTACTGTGAACTGATACCAGAGAGTTGTATCTATGCATTGTATGTAATTTTTGTTACTGTAATACAAAGAGATTCATCTTGGTGTGGTGGTTTTTTTCTCGAAAGGGTTTTCCCACATAAATCTGTTGTTCATTGTCTTTGAGTATCTTCTTTGTTTCTGTAAATCTTTCATGTGTGTCTTAATTAGATTGTAATTTGGAAATTAAAAGTACTGTATGCTTACTTCCCTATAGTTTTGATGTTAGGAAAGTTGCTTCTGCACCTCTTCTTTCCTTACAAGTGGTATCAAAGCCTGGCCAGTTGGGTTATCCTTGTGAGAGGGTTGGGTTTTTTGTGTCAATTCTTTTTCAGTGGGAGTTTGCTAGAGGTCTGATAATTTAATTATAAATTAAGATGGCGAGCACATCTGGGAAGATGGAAATAGAGAAATTCAATGGTAGAAATTTTGAGTTGTGGAAACTCAAAATGGAAGATCTGTTAGTGGATCATGATCTGTGGCTTGCTGTGTCTGGAACGATGCCTCAAGGCATGAAGCAAGAGGATTGGGATCTTGCAGATAGAAATTCTAAGGGGCTGATAAGGCTTTGTTTGGCAGACTCTGTTCTTCTGAATGTGCATGAAGCAAAGACTGCATCTTCCTTGTGGAAAAGACTAGCATCTCTTTACCAAGGCAAGTCCTTGGTGAACAAATTGTTCTTGAGGAAGAAGCTGTACTCTTTGAGAATGCAGGAGGGAGGATCTGTTGCTGATCATTTGAATGCATTCAACATGTTGATTGCTCAGTTAACATCTGTTAGTGTGAAGATTGAAGATGAAGATCGCTGCATGTTGCTGCTATGTTCTTTGTCAGATTCTTAGGATCATCTGGCGATGGCTATTGGGAGTACGACATCCACTTTCAAGATGGAAGATGTTGCTGCTTCTTTATTGTCGAAAGAGATGAGAAGAAAATCTTCTGAGATGGAAAAGGAGGCTTTGGCTGTTAGAGGCAGATCGAAGGAGAAAGGCAAGAAGAAGGACAAGAAATCCAGATCGAAATCAGTAGGGAGATCAAAGTCTCTTGGCAAGAAGTCCAAGGTGAAATGCTAGAATTGTGGGCAACCTAGTCATGTCCGAAAGGATTGCAAGGAGTAGAAAAAGAAGAAGAAGAACTCTTCTAGAAATGATTCTTCTTAGAGTGATGCAGACGCCTTCATTGCAACTTTGGCTACACGGGCATCAAATGATGTCTGGTTGATTGATTCTAGAGCATCTTTCCACATGACATCTCATAGAGACTGGTTCATAAAGTATGAAAACTATGATGGTGGAAAGGTGTATTTAGCAAGTGATTCATCTTTGGAAATTGTTGGCTATTGAAGAGTCGGAATTCAATTCCCTGATGGAAGAGTGAAGGGAATTAATGATGTGATGCATATACCAAGTTTGGCTTGTAATTTACTTTCTGTAAGCAAGCTAAATGATATTGGGGTGCATGTCACGTTCTCTGGAAATGGTTGCAAGATGACTAGAGGCTCTATGGTGCTAGCTAGGGGTGCTCATATTGGTACCTTGTACAAGCTGGATGCACAAGCTATTCAATGCAATAGTGTCTCTGTGAAGTCACAGAAAGCTACTCATGGAGGAATAGATGGAAAAATTCATGATGTTGTAAACTCCATGGAGGTTAAACTTCTAGCAAAAAAGACAATGCTCTGGCATCATAAGCTAGGCCACATTGGTGAGAAAGGTTTAAAAACCTTGAAAAATAAAAACCTGGTAGAAGGGCTTGAAGATTGTAACCTTGAGTTTGAATTTTGTGAACATTGCATATATGGTAAATAGCACCATGTTTCATTTTATTCCAGTCCTTACAAATCTTCTGGTTTGCTTGATTATATACATTTTGATGTGTTTGGTCTAGTGAATGTTTCTTCTTTATGTAAATCAAGATACTATGTATCGTTTATTGATGATTATTCAAAAAGAGCATTTCTATATTTTCTGAAAAGTAAATCAAAAGTGTTCAGTCGGTTTAAGGAATTTAAAAACCTTGTTGAAAATCAGACTGGTAGGAAAATAAAATGTTTAAGGACTGACAATGGCGGTGAGTTTTGTTCAGATGAATTTGAAAGGTACTGTACAGATCATGGGATTAAAAGACATAAGACTACACCTTACACTCCACAGCAAAATGGAGTTGATGAAAGGTTCAACAGATAGTAATGGAAAGAGCACGAAGTATGCTGAGCAGTGCTGGCTTGGAGGAGAAGTTCTGGGCTGAAGCAGTCTCTACAGCATGTTACTTGGTAAATCATTCTCCTAAATCTATTCTTGTTGAGAAGATGCCTTTGGAAGCATGGTCTAGAAAGAAGCCCTCTCTGAGACATATTCGTGTCTTTGGCTATGAGGCATATGCTTATGTGTCATTTGAAAAAAGATCTAAGTTGGAAAACAAAGCTATAAAGTGTATTTTTATTGGCTATAGCATTGGCATAAAAGGATACAAGCTTTGGAATCCTGAGACTGACAAGGTTTTGTACAACAGAAGTGTTATCTTTCATGAGTTGAAGCCTTCTACACTAGATCCACAGTTAGAGAAGAAATCAAAAAATGAAAAGGAAAAGGATGTAGTAAAAATTCCTCTGACACCAGACAAAGAGGAATTGAAAAATCAAAATGTACCTGATAGTGAGGAAAGCTCAAGTAGCTCTGAAAGTTCTGAAGAAGATGAAGAACCACCTCAGCCTCAACATGTGAGGAGGTCAACTCGTGAAAGAAAGCAACCTGATAGGTATGGGTTTTCTTTGATAGAGTCCACTTGTGCCTATGCTTTAATTTCTAGCACTGATGAACCTAGGACTGTGAAAGAGGCATTTAAAATGTTTGATTCAAACTCTTGGTTGGAAGCCATAAATGAAGAAATGGCATCATTAGAAAAGAATGATACCTGAAGTTTGGTGCCATTGCCTAAAGGCAGAAAAAAATGTGGGTTGCAAATGGGTATTTAAAAAGAAAATTGGTCTGGAAGGCAGTGTAGAAAAATATAAAGTGAGGCTGGTTGCAAAAGGTATTCCCAAGTAGAGGGAATTGACTATGGAGAAATCTTTTCTCCTGTAGCTAAGTTGGCATCTATTAGATTTCTTTTGTCACTTGCAGCAGCGTGACTTAGAAATTGAACAGATGGATGTGAAAATAGTGTTTCTTCATGGTGATCTTGAAGAAGAAATTTATATGTCCCAGCCAAGCACTTTGTGGAAAAAGGTAAAGAAAGATTGGTTTGCAAGTTGAAGAAATCTCTGTATGGTTAAAACAGTTTCCTAGAATGTGGTACCAAAATTTTGACACTTTTTTTTCATTAGGATTTGTAAGATCAAAATTGATCACTGTGTGTATTACAAAGTTGAAAGTGATCAAGTTCTTATTATTGCTCTCTATGTTGATGATATGATGTTCATAGGCAATAGTAAGCTAATGATTTATGATCTTAAGTCTCAGTTGTCTTCAAAGTTTGAAATGAAAGATCTTGGTGCAGCAAGGTATATTCTGGGAATGGAAATAACTAGGGATAGGAAGAATAGAAAACTTTGGCTCAGTTAGAGTAAGTATATCATGACTGTTCTAGAGATTTTGTATGATTGATTGCAAGCAGCTAGTTGTTCTAGTTACATAGGGAAGGAAGCTATCTTTTGAAGACTGTCCAAAATCTCCTACTGAGATGGAGGACATGACCAGTGTGCCATATGCTAGTGCAGTTGGAAGCCTTATGTATGCAATGGTTTGTACAAGGCCAGACATTGCCCAAGCAGTGGGAGTTCTTAGTCGATTTATGGCTAATCCTGGAAGGACACATTTGGATTTTGTGAAGAGAGTGTTTAGATATCTGAAGGGTACTTCAGACTATGCTTTGTGTTACCATGGAAACTCGGTTGAATCACAGAGGACTCTCAGTATTCGAGGTTATGTGGATTCTGATTGGGCAGGGGACATTGAAAACAAAGATCCACTAATGGATATGTTTTCATGATGAATGGTGGTGCAGTGAGTTGGATGAGCAAGCGGTAGGTTGTAGTCTATTTCTCCACTACAGAGGCAGAATACATGACAGCCACACATGCCTGTAAAGAAGCAATCTGGTTAAAATTTTTGTGTTCTAACATTGGTTTTGATGCAAGAAAAATTACAATTTACTGTGACAGTCAGAGTGCTATATGTTTGGCAAAAAATCCTACTTTCCATGCCAGGACGAAACATATAGATGTACAGTATCATTTTGTATAGGATATGGTGGAGGATGGGAAGGTCTCTTTGGAGAAAGTGGATACTCTAGAGAATGTTGCAGATGCATTGACGAAGCCTATGAGCACATACAAATACAAGTGGTGTGCCAATTCGATGGGCCTCTTGGCTCATGAATTTTAGTAGTTTTATTATGCTTTGGAGTTGTTAGTAAGGTTTTCATCAAGTGGGAGATTTTTGGAATGTGTGCCTCAATCCATACTGACATGGAACTCCTGAAGGGAAAAGTCGTGACATTAATCATGTTTGGCTGACTAGCTGTTTTGAATTTTCTTGAAATGTTCATGTCGCCGAGACAGAGTTGATGTCTTGCTGACAAGTCTATCACTGTGACCTTTTGTGTTCGGTGTGACCTTTTGTCGAGTGGAAACCTCTGGCTGATAGAATGCTCTTATCGGGCATCGGGGAAACACAAGGGTCTCAAGGAGAAGTCCCAACAATTGGAGAAAGTCTCACATAGCATATGGTTATCGGGGAAACACAAGGGTCTCGGGGAGAAGTCCCACTGACTAGAGAATGTCTCACCGATAACATATGGCTATCGGGGTAACACAAGGGTCTCGGGGAGAAGTCCCAGCGACAATGGAAGGTCTCACCGATAGGGATACTCTTGGGGTCTTCGCGGTGACTCAAAGACTTCATACTGAAGTCTTGGCAACCAATGGAGAGTCTCGCCGATAGTTGTATGGCTTTGGAGTAACATAAGAGATCTCGGTAAAACCTCTTGGCGAAGGTCAAATGTATTGCCAACTTGGTAAGACATGGGTGCTCGATGTGAGGTCTCGGCAAAAGAAAAAAGTATTGCTGACTAGTGATTGGGGTGCTCGGTGTGACTTAGGACCTCGGTATGAAGTCCTGGCGAAAGCGATGAGTCTCGCCAACTGGTGGATGCTTCAGAACAACATGAAGACTCGGTGGGAGGTCTTGGCAAGAGTGAAATTTCTTTCCGACAAGTGTGACTCTTTGGTGTGACTTAGGATATCGATATGTGGTCTCATCGAAGAGCGATAGTCTTGCCGAAAGGAAAATTGAAGTCGATGCAACTTGTGAAGCTTGGTAAAACATCTTGTCGATGGAGAAACTCTTGCCGATAGGAATGCAATGGATGCCAATGGATTTGGTATGACTCATGGTGTTCGCTATATCGTCTTGCCGACTATTGGAATCTATGATGATATCGATAGTGAAGACTTTGTGGCATCGGGGAGACACTGTTAGTGTCTCACCGATATGCCAACAAAGTTTGAACGCCTTTGACCAAATTGATCATCCTATGTGGAGCCTCATGAACCAATTAGAGGAAGTGAATTTCAAATGGATGGCAGTTAGATTTTTGCAACAGTTGTGACGCTAGAGCTGAACTGCATGCAAGGAAAAATCAACGCTCAAGAGGAAACTTTCTATGATGGGGAAATGGCAGATAAGGATGAACAGAAGAAAAAACAATTAGAATGTGATAAGATTTAAGGAATCATTTCTGAGTTGCATGTATTAGATTGTTGAGATCATTTTTGTAAGAGATTGAACAGTGAATGAAGCTACTGTGAACTGATACCAGAGAGTTGTATCTCTGCATTGTATGTAATTGTTGTTATTGTAATACAAAGAGATTGAACAGTGAATGAAGCTATTGTGAACTGATACCAGAGAGTTGTATCTCTGCATTGTATGTAATTGTTGTTACTGTAATACAAAGAGATTCAACTTGCTATGGTGGGTTTTTTCCTGAAAGGGTTTTCCCATGTAAATTTGTTGTTCATTGTCTTTGAGTATCTTCTATGTTTCTGTAAATCTTTCATGTGTGTCTTAATTATATTGTAATTTGGAAATTAAAAGTATTGTATGCTTACTTCCCTGTGGTTTTGACGTTAGGAAATTTGCTTCCGCAGCTCTTCTTTCCTTACACCTTCTAGAGTCACGTACTTCATCAGAGCAAGGAACACATAGTTCTACGGCTGAGGGAGAGCCTCCATCTCAAAACTCGACTGTTTGCACACCGGCTCCTCATTCCCCACAAAAATGTGTTCATACTTTCATTATCCTAAGTTTTAGTGTGCTTCAGGTGCTTCATACCAGTACACAGGAGTCTCATCACCTGTGTTATCACTTCCTCATTCACATTAAAGGATATACCACCTAGAGTCACATGTTGATCTTTCCAAGCGCAGAAAGATTAGGATCATGACCCACTAGACTCTCCATCAAAGGATTAAGACCACCCTCAACACATATGTGTCACACCAACAGATCTTTGTGAAATTTTCCACAGTTATCTGACTTAGTTTGCACCTTGTCACCACCCATAATGTCACTCTGCACATAGAATAACTAGAAAACCTAAGAAAATAAAAGGTTGGAGATAATGGAAAGGTAAAGAATCACCCACACATTTGGGGATTTAAGCCAAAAATGAAAGCCTTTGATAATCAAAGCAATGGATAGGTCATACACTTGAGGAAATAATTTCCTAAAAGAAATCTTAGTAGATTCATAAATGAGGATCTTTAAACACATTCGGCTAAGTAAGCAGGACATGATGTGAATGAAAGGTTTTCCTTCCACGTAGCAAATGCACAGAAACCTAGGAAAGATGGCAGTAGGGCCAAATTTAGAGATACCAAAAAGATTAACTTTCAGAAGAAGAGACAAAATAGTAAACAAGATAGAATCAATTAGGAGCTTGATCTCATAATTATTAGTCACATCAAAATCAAAATCAAAAAATTGAAAATACGATGGCTTAACATAATCCCCAAAAGGAGATTACATAAGGTACAGTCCAGACTAGCCTTAATCATCAAGTACCTACTGCAACATCTCATGAAATCCCTTTTCAAAATGGGATCCATCTCATAATTTAAATTATGCCACTTATTTTCCACCTCATCTTTAACACTTGTTCACATAGCCCAAAGGACAAGCATGTGGACCCACTAGAAAATCCAACAAAGCGCATGATTAGTTATCATCATGGGTCAAGTAAGGGCTTTGTTCCTTCAAAATTATACCCTGAATGTCAGGTGGTAGGTTCCCTAAAGAACGATAGCATTTGGAAATTTTCCAATGTGTGCCAAGATTGGCTAAGGCATTAGTAACTTGGTTGCCCTCCTGATAAATATGGGTGGCAACCCTTAATTTCAACTTTGACATGAAGAGCCTTATGTCCAGCATAATGTATTTAGTATTCCACCCCAATAATCTGTCAAAGTTAATAGAATCAATAATAGACTTAGAGTCACCTTCAATATGAAGATTCTCAATCCCCATGGAAACAACCAACTATAAGCCCTTCAACAGTGCTCTAGCTTTCACAATCATAGAAGAATGGACACCAATCCCCCTAGAGTAACCAACCACAAAATTTCCTTAGCAATCTCTGAACACACCTCCTATACTGGCTCTGCCCGGGTTGCCTTTAGTAGCCCCATCAAAATTTAGTTTATACCAGCGATTGTCAAGAGGCTTCCAAATAGTGACACTCTGAGCCAAGGATCTGGAGTTGTCAAAGGAGTTAGCATCTAAATTATGGTGCTAGGATTTGGCCATACTTATTTCCTCCTCAGTCGGACCTTTTTCTAAGGTTTCCCTTTGAAGAGTGAAATGTTTTCTGCAATCAGTCAAGAACCAATACCAAACACCTCTTTCGGGCTCATCTCAATGTTCCTAAAAATCCTATTATTTTTCTCTTTCCATAAGAACTAGCATATAATGGGGGGAACCTAGTTCCAAATTTCACCAGGTAAAGGGTGGACAAAGGGTCTAGACCAACTCTGAATAATAGATCTAATATCCCAACATAGTCCATTGAATCCCCAATCATCCAATAGCCATCTCCCACACCTCAACAACAAACGGGCAGTGTAACAACAAGTGATCCACTGATTCTTCATTGCACTTGCATAAAAAAAATCTATTGGGGATTTGGAATCCTCTTTTCCTTTGATTGTCTTGAGTTAGAATCATGTTATGGTAGGCAAGGTATGTGTAGGATCATCATGGAAAAAACAGGCCCTTAAGTGGCGAAAAATTCAGAAAAATAAAAGTTAGGCAACTTGACGTAAAAATTTGAATAAGTTATCTATATTATTTCAAAAATATGTAAGAATAAAATTTGTAGCAAATTGAATGTAGTTTTTAAACTACTAGACCTGTTTATTTTTTTTTTAAATTCTATTTAGTGAAAATTTGAAATTTCAATGCAGTAGTACTTAAATTTGGGAAAATAAGAAGTAGGTGTTTGTTTGACCACCCTAACCACAATAAAATGATAATATTTTTATAAGATTTTAGATATAAGTAGAGGACTCATGCTGGATGTGATACATATTTTTTGTAATTTTTTCCAAGTAAATAATTAATTATGAATTTTTTATTACAACTTTTAAAAATATAAAAACTTGTATCCGACCACCTTAACTTGGTCAAAACTTCATGAAATTCATTTTTAATCCTATAGTATGTGAAGCATAGAATGTGATGCATGTTTCAAATTCAAAAATTTGATACCATTTGAAAGCTATAGATGTTTTCAATCAACCTATCAATCAAGAATTTAGTCATAATTCAAATAGAAAATGAATAATAATTATTTATTAAATTCAAAGTAAAGCATAATTCATATTGGTGGAAAGATGAGAATCTCCTTTAAAAACCCTTTTAGTTTCATCAATTTTGGGTAAAAAAGTCGTCAGCCACATACCCTACACATACCCATCATTTCACCACTTTTTTGCCCATCATGATCCTGCACATACCCGACGGTTCACCAAAAGAAGTTAACTTTCAGGATCATGTGTCGATTCCATACCTTCTTCCAAAGATCAAGGACAACACCCTAGTTCGTCAACAGATTGCAAGACAATTTAATAGAAAGATGACCATGCTTATCATGAGTCCAGAAGAATTCACCCCCTATTGATAGCCGAAAGTCTAGTGAGGGAGAGCAACTCCTGCAGGGTCTTGGAAAAGAGGCTCAAATCAAGGGATAAGGGGCAGAAAAGGGCCAAATCATTCCATTTTCTAGCACCATGAGGGCTGAGGACGTAATCACCAATATAAATACCAAAGAATCATTGAGCCAATCTCATAAGATTCCTAAATTCAGAGCTTTCCAGGGGAGTATCAAGTAACCAAGGGTCCTCCAAGAATCTGATTTTATTACCATTACCAATCTTCCATTTTATCCCATTCCTCAAAAGAACCTACAGACTACAAATACACCTCCACACCAAGGACCCCGTAGGGTGAACCTCTAATAGGAAGTCAATCAAATGCTTGTTTTGAAGGTACTTAGCATTCATGATCTTGCACCGATCCTTCCTATCCCTCAGATGATCCTAGCCCACTTTGGCCATTAAAGCTTTATTGGTATTAGAAACAGTCCTAATTCCAAGCCCACCACAATTCTTAGGTTGACAAACCTTGTCCCATTTAACCAGAGCAAATTTATTTTCTTCCTCGTTCCCCGACTAGAGGAAATTCCTTCGAATTTTCTCAAATTTCTCAACAATATATCTAGGAATCTTGAAAATTAAAAGGAAATAGACAAGGATACCTTGAAGAACAACATATAGGAGATGTAATTTACTAGCATGGCTAAGTAGGGAGCCTTTCCACTTAGCCAATTTTCTTTGGATCCTTTCAAGTATAGAATTCCAAAAGTCAGGAGTGACTTCCTTGACAGTAAGGGTTAAACCAAGATAAATTGAAGGAAGAGAACCATTCAAACAACCCAAAACAATAGCCACCTGAGCTCGTAGGTCAAGAGTGTTGTTATAGAAGTAAATCATGCTTTTTATTATAGTTAATGCATTTCCTAGAACAAGCAACATAGTTATTGAGACAATTTTTCCATTTCCTAGCTTCAATCACAAAGGCTTTACCAAAAATAAAAATATCATCCACAAATTGTTGTATTACAGTCGGCTCTAAGGAAGAGGCTTCTTTAATACCCTTAATGGACCCTTCTGATAGCATATTAGTGAAATTCCTACTCAGTACATCCACAAGAAACTATTGCAACATGAGATTGCATGAATATTGACAATTGATATGCTCTAGAATGATTTACAATGTTTAAGCACCTTGTATATAGGTAAGGTGTGATGAGGTATGATAATTACCCTTAATACAAACATTAAATGCTCAGTGCAAAACATAAAATGCATGAGAAATTCCTAAATTAGTAAAAGTAAATAATGATACACAGTCCCATTATAACTAACTTCTAGAAATGACACCTAGGATAACTTAACTCCTAAGTAAACTTATCGTGTGAATAGGTCCTCACTAATGAATAGTTAGGAAATAACCCCATTCACACCAACAAGTACAATAGTAAAAATTATTCAATGATATATGTTTGTTATAGTGGATGTTGATTCTATTAAGAAATCACAATATCACTTTTCATTTATAAATGATTACTTGGGATAAAAGCTATGTTATCTTTATTAATCTAAATATGGAGTTTTGGGTAAGTTTAAATATTTTAAGGTACTATTTAACAAAGGATTAGTTTATAAATTTTAAATTTGTTGATTTATCTAATAATAGAGGTGAACATTAATCTAAGGAATATCATGATTTCCATAGTCATACATGTATCATGAGGTAGATGAAAGCCCACTATATGCCTCAAAAGAATAGGTTCATAGGGATAATGAATCAAACACTGATAGAAAGTGTTAGGAGTCTTAAATATCCTAGGGCTTTAATCCATGATTTTCTTAAGTTTTAGTCCCCAAGGCTTAAACCCTAGGTCCTTTACCAAGTATCCTTTCACTTTATGTTCTAATTTTAAAGTGACTTTCTCAACCTGTTCTCAGTCACTTAAGTTTCCTTTCAAATCCTTCATGCTCATTGTTATATTGGCCCCTTTCCCTAGAAACTTCCTATAAACATTTACACCCATTCTTTAGAGAAATCCTAAGATACCTTTGATATGCACCCGAGCAGTGGTCCCTACATTATTCCCTATTGGAACCAAGTGTTGAATTTCTATTACATCTCATATCTTCTTCACATCATGTGTTCTTATTTTCTAAAAAGATTTAAAGTTGTGATGATACATGCAATAGTGGCATTTACATATCATTGAATATTATTTTATGATATTTTATGCATCGTGATGACTCCATGTGGTGGAATTATTCAAGACTTCTTCACATCACACATTCTTGTTAAATGTAAAAGGTCAAAGATGTGATAATGCAAAATAATGACACATGTCCTTGACATGTCATAGGCCCAACATATTTGCTAGATTTTAAAGAACTTGTGTGTTGAGTCAGTTACATGTAGTAGCATTTCACAAGGCTCTTAGTTCTTCTTAAATTCTTAAAATAATTACCCAAGAAAACATGTGATGATCTGTACAATAGTGACACATGTTAACTCATCAATCCTACTTGGCACTAACTCTCCATTTTTTCTTAAAGTCTATGTAGTTAAAGTGTGCCCTTGATAAATGAGTTGTAAAATTATTTTGACATGTTTTATTCTCATTGGACAAAATTCTCAACATGTTGTGATTTTAATAATGAATATTTTGAATAAAGAAATAATTAGTGACTACCATTTATCTAGCCCATGTCATCCAATGATTGATGACTCATATTCAAAGTTGATAAATGGTTAGTTGAGCACATTCTATTTGTGTGGAAGAGTAACTTAATGACAAGAAATGGCCTATATATGTCAAAAATTTCTTCAATTATCTTCATCATAATAATTCATTCAAGTTTGCAAGTGTACAAAAAATCATCTAGTATGAAGAATTTGCAAAATTTTGAGTTCTCCAACAATTTTAGAAGTGAATTAGGTTTTCCTAGCATAAGTCAAGTAAGTTCTTAAATTCTACCCTAATTAGCCAAATTATTTGAGAAATTTATGACTTTTTTGTTAGGTTTTTCTTTTGCATAAAATACCCTTAAAATTGCCTTTTTAAGGGAAAAGGGAAATATTTGCATACTCTGAAGCCCTAGTTGCGCTTAAAACCATTAAATGAGCCAAAATAGTTCATAGACCATAAAGGAAAATAGACTATTAGATGAGGACCTTATAATGGAATTCCTTAGCTCATTAAAAGAAGCCAAAGATTCCCAAGGTTCCAAAAATCTATCAAACCAATGTATGGAATGTAGGTCCATGTGACAATTCTAATTAATGGGTGGTCATTATTTGAACACTAGTACAAAAGGAAATATTCAAAGAGGCCCATTTCATGTGTATGAAATTTTTACCTTGGGAAGCTAATAGTCCCAAATGTCTTCAAATGTTTTAACTTCATTAGGGTATTGACCAAAAAATATGATGCATAAACCATGGTCATTTTAATAATTAATGGTGGTGAGCTAGTTAGGATCGATAAAACATGTACATTACAAAGGTATTTTTCCTAAATTCAACAACCAACAAGGCTATCAATTTCAATGTCCTAAAAATGGAATATCAAAATGATAAAGGCAGGTATAGGTTGAATTGGTTTCACAAGCACATACTTAGATTGGAAGAAAAAACACTTACATAAGGTTTACTATGGCGGGAAATTGGATCCTTTCAATCAACACATTTTTAAAGACTAATTTGTAAAAAAATATCATGTTATTTTCCATGTCTTAGGAAAGGATGTTAAAGCTCATATTCTAGTGCCTATAATGATGATGGCTACTACTATTCAGAATATAGACCTCAATAAGGAATTTTATTTTACCTCATTTATTGCAAAGGAATACATATACAAATAGTAGTAGTGAAGATTGATAATAAATTTGTGCATTTTAGATGGTACTCATTATTGTGTCATATGTTTTTATATGGTGGAAAAATTTATGAGATAAAGCTCTTTAAGTTAGGAAACATGATGAAAGGAATATCCCATTTCTAGTGTAATTTTGGACACACATTTGGGACATGCACTATTAGAGTTCCAACTATGTTGTTTTTGAAGAATGTTTTGTTAAGAAGATATTAAGGTATCTAGTAGTTCAGATAGATAGAATCCCAAAGGAGATATTGGATTTATTAAGGCCAAAAGGCAAGGTGCTTGGTCTTAATACCTATCATAACTAGGGATATTGGTATCTCAACTCAAATTCTACTATAATTAGAATCTATGGATCTCCTGTCAGACCACACACGTTTCCTAGGTTTGTACCAAAGAGGCTTGCATATATGGAAATAATTTGGTAGTTAACTAAGTTTGATAAAATTCATGTAAGAAGTCATCAGAAAGGCTCCTTCTTCCTAGCATACCTTGTAATTTAATAATTTTTCCCCATAAGAAAAAGAAGGATTGGAACTCCTCCATCCAAATCTATAGTCATATAGAATGAGCTTGGACCTTAAAAGAGATTATGACTTAGAAGGCTTCATAAGATAGACTAGAATCAATTCCAAGAGGTCTAATTTCTATCATAAGAGACTACTATTTTAAAAGGATTTAATAAGAAATTTCCTCACTGATAATAATGTAAAGACAAAAATAACAATATGGGTTGCTATTTCAAAGGGGGGAGAACAAAGGAAAAGTGAAGACCCTAATTATTCAAGATAATTTCATAAAATTAAATATCCTATTGCTAGGATCATTATTATGTTGAATAATATGGAATTTGTAGCATACAAGTTTCTAGTGGTGTTAGGAGAGAAATTAGAAGAAACACCACAACATAGAAAAGAACCAATAGGAATGCAAAAAGTATAAGAGGCACCGATAAAATAATTTATGCCTCATATGGAGTAAGAAAATAAGAAGAGGAGGGTGATGCAACCACCTCTAGTAGCTCATTACATGGATGTGCAAGAAATTGAAGAAACTATAGAGAGTGTGATTGGGCAAGAGAAAGTAAATCAAATTATTCTCCCCCCAAAGAGTAAAAACCTTGGATATTCCTCAAGGTAGACAAGAAGTTATTCTAAGAAGTAATCTATAGGAATCTAATGATATAAGAGCTCTGACTTGTACACAATTCATCTCTAGCAATGATTTTGTAAAGCCTAAATAATTTAAGGATTTTGTGTTAATGATGAAAGGGGAAGAATTTAATGATAGATTAAATAAAGCTAAGGGAGAGGAAATCCCCTCAAAGATAGTGGGGATAACTAAGAAGGTCTTGAAGGAAGCTGATTTTAAAATAAGTTGTATAGCCCCTTAATATTCAAGGAAAATGGTGTAGGAGGCTGACCTACTTTTACTCCCTGACTAGGAATAAGTGTACTTTGGATTTGGTTTTAATATTACATATGAAACATTAGCTATTTGGGATATAACCCCATCAATAAATAAGCCATAGGTCATAGGGTATATTGGGGAGTTATCTAGAAATTAAATTCTCAAAATAATATCAAACACTTCATCTCCCTAAGTAACTTCTTTAGCTATCAATATTGCAATGTTTAGTGAGGATGATACAAGAAAGCTTTAGGCTGATTTTACAAGTTGAATGTAAATCTCTTAAGGACCATAATGGAATACAACAAATTAAAGTATCACTTTTACCATCACAAAGTGTTCATACTCCAATTTTCACCACTCCATCAAGCTTTGATGATGTATCAATGTTAGGTAAGGATGCCTTGTACTTGAAAGAAAGGATTTAGAAGAGTTACAGGTAAATGGAGAAAATGAGGATAGAACTTAGAAAAGATTAAATGACTTGGTAGATGACCTAATTGGCTATAGGTTGTCAAAATTTCTTAAGAAACTAGAAGACAAAAGGGAGTGGTATTACAATTTGAGGAAATTATATGTGCAATATTTGCAACATAGAGAAAATTTGAAGGATGCTCTAGGAAAATGGACTCCTAGGATAAAATTGATTCATTAGGCCTATAAAGGTTTCATATATGACCCCAATATTCCAAAAGGTCTTGTAATCACTTATTAGATGATTTTCTTATTGGGAGAGGTTGCATCATATCAATAAAAAATGGAGCAGCAACTCAAGAGAAAATTAAATTTTTTGGAGAATATGGAGAAGAAAATTATGCCAAATACTATGTTGAAATTGTGAAAACACACAAAGTAGGATCAAACAATAAATGAGAACACCTTCCATGCATGAGAGTTACAATAAATGGTTTTCTCTTTCTTCAAAAAGAAAAAACTTAGGGAATAAAATAATAAAAAGAAGGAGAATTCGTATAACAAAAAACTTAGATGATAAAGCCTGAATTAGATCATGACAAGTGTCAACATCTTATGTGATGAGATATAATGATCTAATAATATCTCAAACTAATAAAAGAAAAAAACACTCCTAAGTTTAGCTTAAGTGCATAAAGTTAAATTAGCCTAATAATTAATTAAAGACTAATTAATTATTATTCTAACAATACTTTGTGGAGTTGTGGGCCAATATTTGACATCATCTTTGTATGGGAAAGAGTTTTTTCTTCCACTTATATTTTTGTCTCAATATCTAGTTTAGTGTTGGATGTGTAGGCAATTAAACTCTAAGTGGGAAGAATATTGATAGGTGTCAACATATAAAGAGTAGTAAAAGAGATCGACCTACAAATATTTTTAGCTAGTCATTCTCAAAGATCTCATACTTGTGATTTGAGAGGAA
>VDFB02271952.1:0-13109 GCA_007258455.2 Sequoia sempervirens
CTAGAGGAACACTTCTAAATCTAAAATATGTCCATAGATATAAATTGAGCCCCTGAAAATGCTACAAAATGTAAAACCCTAGAGTAGATTTTCTCTAAGAATGTTGGTTGCAGATTTATACAATCTTTCATTTGCCAAGAAATGATTGAAGTCAGTTTAATTTTCCCATGAAGGTAAAAATTGAAAATAAAAGAAAATTGCTTTGTCTATATTTCCTTGCCGATGATGGAAATATATAATAAGAAAGTCAATAAAAAGTGTTGCATGAGTTTCACAATTTTCAAGGAAAAGACCACTCAAAATTATTTGCAAGGAAAAAGCCATTTAAAATAAAGAAATATTAATTTATTAAATTCAATTCAAACTTGAGGAGCACATTGTAAATTAAATAGTAGATTAATAATATACAGTGTATATATGTGTGAAATATATCAAATAAAACATAATAATAATTAATATAATATTTAAATAATGATGTGATTTTCATAATTTTTATTTTTGATATTGATAATGATTGATTTACTTGTTATTTTTATATTTTATTGTTAAAAATTATTATTATTTTTATCTATATGTAGATTGTAAGAACTTAATTTTTAGATCCACTAATCTTCAAGATAATTAATATTTTAGTTATTTTTTATTAAAAAATACACATATTTTACTTTGTCAACAACGAGAAAGTAAAAATAAAATTATATATATATATAATGATTGGTTTAAAAACATCAATAATAATAACTAATTAAAGATTACCATCAAATAAGTTACCTTGCCATAACAATGACTAACTAGAAGGTTTATATGAGTTTTAGTTGATTTATTTTTTCATTTGATTTAGGGAAGAAGGTTGAGTTATAAAGCAAGGTTCAATAATCATGAATGTATTGGACAAGGCATATTATCAAACATTAAAAAATTCAATATTTGAATTAAAATATATTAATGATTATTAACATAAAAGCTAGTTACTATGAATATTATGCATGTTATTGCGAACCACCAAGTTGTCTATCAATACTATGATAGGTTTGAAACAAAAAAATTACTTGTACAACTTTTCAAATTGAATATGTTCCAAAAGACAACTTGACAATTTAATTATTTCAACATAAAGTATAGTTACACATCTAAGTGCACAAGCACGAAGGTTGAATATGTCAACATCACATTTATTCATATGTAAGAAACAATCTTTAGGGTTTACTTTTTTCTATCTATTAGATCCATTAATTGCATTTTTTGCATTCATAATAATAGTGTAAGGTTTAACACAATGAATTTTAAACACAACAAATGTTAAACATAATAAATGGAGAATCAAACTCAATAGTAAATATTTTTCATTCAAAATTGACAATTCCAAATGTGCAAGACTTAAATTAATCCATGGCATCTTCATTCAAACAATTTTTCTTTTCTAATTTCAAAAAAGTAAGAGGGAAACAACCTTTAAATTCATTTGAACAAGTAGATCACAATGTTTAATATAAGTTGTTTATATTCTACTTTTGTAATTTTTGTTGCCACATGATTCTTTCTTGTTTGGCCCACCAAGGCACTTAGGCCATAAAAAAAGGAGCTTGAAAGCCCATAAATTGATACCTCATTGTTCACTAGGTTTAGAAAGAAAATTATCCTTCATGAAAGATAAAATATTGTTAGCTTAAGTAAGATCACTCTTATTTTAAGAAACAACAATTATATTGTTTGAATACGAAATTTCTCCTCTAATGCATCTTCTTGTTTTCATCTTTTTAGTAATTTTGAGTATTTTATCTCCATAAAATAATAGATCATATATTTGGGCATTGATGATCTCTGTTGAGTAACAAAAAACACATATTAAAATATTAAAAAAGACATTTTGAGAACTACACTTTTAGATGTACAAAAGATTGTTTTTGGATTTTTATATTTTATGGAACCTTAATTTTGTTAAATAATTTCAATAATTTTCTAGTTTGACATTAAAATAAATACCACATATATATTTGGAGGACCCTAGAATAATTTAATTGTTAAAAACAGTTCAAAAAATGAGGTTGATGAGATGTAACCTATAATACAATAAATTTAAAAATTTATTTGATTTTTTTCACTTAGGTAACTCGAATATCTTGTGCGTGGAGAAAAATATTTGATAAATATTTATTTTTTGTTAATTTCTTAAATTCATGCTCAATCAAAATATAATAGTTTCATCATGATGCAACTTTATGGACCTAAACTACTTATCATAAAAAATAACCCTTTTAGAGAGGGTTCTCTCTAGTGCACCTTTTTTTTCTTAAATTTTGAAATAAATTTTGGTATACTTTTTCAAATTTCTAATTAGGCTTTTTGTTTGATTATACTGACCTAATTACAATAAATTAAAATAGTAATAATAAAATTAATTAAAATATATAAAAAATCTTATATTCTAAGCTCCAAGCCACATAAAAGAGTATCTTTATATTATCACAAAATATCCCAAGTTGGACAAATGTCGATACAAATATCCACTTTTTTTGAATATTCCTTAATAACTTGGGGCTATGCTACCACATGGATTGCAAGCTTGGCATTTTTAAGTGAAATATTTTTAGTTGAAATTATTTCAACTACCAAGGTTTTGGCCAAAACTTTACTTTATAAATTGATATCAATTTAAAAAATTTGGGTGAAAGAGTTTGAGTTGAAACCCTTTGTCCTATGCAGATGCTACATAGTTTCAGAAAAAAACTATTTTGTTTGTCCATTGTGTGACATAACTCTAGAGTTTCACACATGTGTGTCGAAGTAAATGCACATTTTTAGAAATATTCAAGGCTAAGAATAAAACTTTTTGAAATTTGGAGCTCAAAACTTGGTGGCAAGGAGGGGGTTATGCCCAAGGTGGGGCTCAACTAGGTGGAGAAGTTCTATAAGTCTTAGAGGCTCCAAACTTCTAGGAATTGTTAAATACTTGGTTTTGACCATATTATACCATGGACACATATCATGATAGTGAATATATCATGGAGTAAATTTTAAAATAGATGTCAAATTCATAAAATATATTCCATGGGAATGACAAAATCATAAACTAGGAAAAATACACCCTTAATCTTTCTTCTAGTGACCATTGGAACTAGAATTAGGAGGGAATTTTGAGCTTGCAAATTAAATTCCATACAATTATAAGTCTTAGATATTGTTGCAAGGAGTTGGTGCACCCAAGTTGGGGTCCAACATGGAGGAGAAATTTTACATTATACCCAAGAGGGGGCCAAGGAGAGGAGAAATCACATCCTCAAAAAAGGTTAAAATTTTGCAAGGATTTGGTTCATTGTCTCCAAATCACTTCTTTGAACTAGTGCACTGTATATTTCTTCACTTATTATCCATCAAATTATTTGCAACTATAAAAGTGCAATAAGGAGTGCTTGCAAAATAAAGGGTTAAATGGGAAGTTTCCTTGGTTAGCCTCATTATGGGCATTCAAGAACAAATCCATAACATTTTTTAATATTTATATAAAACTAATATTTACGTAAATATCTATGAGCTAATAAATCATGTTAATTCAAAGAATAAAAACTAATTGGAAAGTATGATGTAGTGTGAAAATTCTAACACCGTACTACTTGGGAGATGATAAAAAGTGATCAAATGAAAAATTTTATAGAAGAGATAAAGAGACTATGGATCCCCCCATAAGATGAAAGATCATGTCATGTCCCCTTTACAAATCAAGAATTGGGGGTTGGGGCTATTACATATTGTGTACCCAAAAATTGTGAGACATGGATCAAGGGTGTAGGATGATGCATCCAAAGACAAAAAAAGAATTGTAGGAAGGTCCTTACAAATACTAAGGTAAGAGAAATGGTGGAAATAATGTAGCGTGTGGAATGGACAGAAAACTTGTAGCATGTGGAGTGGTGCGAAAGTCTACAATATGATGAGTGGGGTTTAATCTTAGGCCTTGGTACCATTTTGGATCTTGGTCTCGACCTGTTGATCTTCTAAGAGAGTAGCATATATAAACTATGGAACTTTTCTATTGTAATCATCCAGATTATGTTTTGTATCTTCTAAGAACTTGTGCTTAAGAAATCTTCTATAGATGAAAACAAAAAGGAAATGGTGGTCAACTAACGAAACCCCATTGGTCAATAAAATTAAATGACAAAAACCCTTTGGTTCTTTGGGAGCATTCTCACTCAAGGAGTGCATTATAGCTTCAAGGAGTTGTAGGAAAGGTTCAACTATTCTATTAAGCATTGTTGTTGTAGAATTGTATTTTTTGTTTGTTGCTATTGTAATAAGTATCATAACAGTTCCATTTATTATGGAAATCATAATAATATCAATATAAGAGTGGTGGGGATTTTTGATTCATTTGTGCAATATTGTTTATGTTATTGTTTTATTTGAGTATGATTAATAGTTGTTTATGATTAAAATCTAATTATGTTTCAATTCTTTTATCTTTATTAAACTTATTAGAAATGGACATTATAGTGGTATCAAAGCAATAGTATTGTTAGCCTATTGGGTTATTTTGTTGTATGTAGCTAAGTAAAAGAGACCTAATATATTTAGAAAGAGAGGAAATTTTTAGAGGTATCCAAACAAGAAGATATCATTGGAATCTAGGTAAAGGTAAGAATAAAATAACTTATCAAGAAGATGAATTCAAGGATTTCCTAATCAATCAGTAAGAAACCAATCATATTCTTCTTCAACTAATGTAAAACCTAACCAACTTAACCAACCTACACAAAATAATGGTATAAAAGGAAGTAATTCAACAAATGACAAGGTTTCAATTAGCCTGCCCTAAAACATATTCATAGCCAAATTTCTAGAAAGATGTGATACATAACCCCAGGAGGAAAAGCAAGAGGATGATGTGGTGAAGTATCATGTCAAATACAATGCCCTAGAGCCAATTATCCACTAGGACCTAACTTTTGCATAATAATGTGAGTATCAAATAAATGGACAAGGGGGAAGAAGATATGAGGAGAAACCCTATAGAGAGGGTTTTAGAATGGAACAATGGGATATAGATGAAAAGTACAAACTCAAAGCCCTAGAAGTATCTACTCAATATTAGAAGTTGTTTAACAAAGTCAAAAACTATATGTCTTTTGATAACTATTTGCATTATCTAGAAAGGAGAAATCTAGATAAAATGGTACTTTATGGATACATGAAACGAAAGAAAAAAAAGGAAGATCTAAAATTTAATAAAACAAATATCAATGAGAAGGAGCCAAAATAATCAATTTTGCAATCTAGGGAGAGTCCAAGATGGTGAAACATGAAATAGTGAAGAATATACCAAAGCCAAAATAACAAGAGGAGATCAAGAAAGAAGTTGTGATGTTGAAACCATCATTTCGCATGTTCCTCAAGAAAACTTGCAAAAAATGGATAAATCCTTAGAAAAACCTCAAAACCTTGTGAGTGTTGAATATATTGCTAGTACTGTAGTTCCTAACATAGATAACATGAGGATAATGCTTGATAATGAATTGGGAATATAAATTATGTGTATCCTAGCTCATATCATTAACACATTCCTTAACATCACTTTGCCCCACCCTCACTCATCTTTCAATATCCCTCTCATTTCTAGGAGAGATTTGGTAGAAGAAGATATAATCAAATTGATAACCCTAGTCTTCCTGACACATCCCTTCCTTGTAAAGGAAAGGCCTTGATGTTAGAAGATCTAATTTTTGACCATCATGAGAATCATGTTCATCTCCCTCCCACTGCCTCTCCTAAAAATTGTGCATAAACTTAGTGGAGGTCAGCCTAGGTGCTCCTGCACCATCCTCCCCAAAACAGAAAACTTCAAGCTATCCTTGGATTGAGCAAATTGGAATCAACTCCCAACTTCTTGAACTCTGCCTCCTTGACCCATACTACATCAACTTCAGGTTGTCCTTGCCTTTGGATCAGATGTTCCTTGTACTCTTTGGTTCTTGTTCTTTTGTAGACCCTGGTATCCAAGATCTTATCAACTTGTTTTATTGTAGCAGGGGGCAGTTTAAATTCTTCCACATCTTGGATGACTTCTTGGATGGTCAGATCCATATTTAGCGGTGGTCCTTTGTAATGGACTAAGTCTGCAACATTGAAAATAGGGGACAGTCCACTGTCATCGGGCAATGGCACTTTGAAAGCACAGTTGCCATACTTCTCCAAGATAGGGCAGGGACCTATCCTCCTCATTTGTAGCTTGTGAGGAACTCCTTTCTTCAATCTAGCCTTATTCAAATGCACCATCACTAGGTCACCAACATTAAACTGAATCTCTCTCCTATGCTCATCCACTTTAACCTTATGCTTCATGGTATTTTTTGTCAAGGTTTTTCTAACTGTCTCATGAATTTCCTGCATTGCACAAGCAAAGTCATCTGCATAACCACTTCCCTTGACTCCATCCTTCAATTCCCTCAGCTCATAAACACCTCTAGGGTGCAATCCATAAACAATCTCAAAGGGACTCTTCCCTATTGACCTATTAACAGTATCATTATAGGCATATTCAGCCTGCCCAATAATCTGGTCCCATTGTTGACCATACTCCTTGGTCAAGCATCTTAGAAGGTTTCCAAGTGTCATATTCACAACTTTGGTCTGACCATCAGTTTGGGGATGGTATGCAGATCCAAAGGATAGATTGGTGCCCATTCTTTGCCAAAGAGTCTTCCAAAAGTGACTCATAAATTTAATGTCCCTGTCTGATACAATGCTGATTGGTAAGCCATGAATTCTAACTATCTCTTTAAAGAAAAGTGAGGATATTTGACTGGCATCATTGGTTGTTTTGCAGGGTATAAAGTGAGCCATTTTGCTGAATCTGTCAACAACATACACACTATCCATACCTTGCCTTGTCTTGGGTAAACCAACTACAAAGTCCATGCTTAAGCATTCCCATGGCCTAGAAGGGATTGGCAGTGGCTGGTATAAACCTACATTCGAAGAAGTGCCTTTTTCCTTTTGACACACCACACAACTCTCTACATATTTTCTGACATCTAGGTTCATCTTAGGCCAAAAATAAAACCTTTGAACCAGTTCCTGAGTTTTAGTGATCCCAAAATGACCACTCAATGCACCATTATGCTTCTCTTGTATTAAATTCTCCCTAATAGAACCTCTAGGAACACAAAGTTGATTCCCCTTAAACAATAAATCACTTTGCAAGGCATATTCAGCATACTTGCTATGGAAATGGTTCTTAAACTCAAGGCATACCTTATAAATTTCTGCAAAGTCTTCATCATCTGCATATAGATCTTTGAAGTGATCTATTCCCATGCTCTTCAACTGGATTTCTTGAATGGTAAGAACTCTCCTACTCAGTGCATCAGCAACTTTATTGAGAGCTCCTTTCTTGTGCTTGATGTTGAAGGTGTAAGCTTGCAAGTACTCCACCCATTTCATGTGCCTGTGACTCAACTTCTCTTGTGAATTCAGAAAACTAAGTGCTTGATTGTCTGAGTACACAATGAATTCTTTGGGAAGCAAGTAGTGCCTCCACTTCCTTAGTGCTTGGACCAATGCATACATCTCAAGGTCATAAGAAGAGTACTTCTTCTTGGCTTCACTTAGCTTCTCTGAATGAAAAGCCATCGGTCTGCCCTCTTGGCTGAGAACAGCTCCAATTGCTACATTACTTGCATCACACTCAATGGTAAATAGTTTCTCAAAACTTGGCAACACCAAAACAGGTTGGGTAGCTATCTTTTCCTTCAGCAACTCAAAACTCTTGTTAGCTTGCTCATTCCATACAAACTTAGTTTTCATTCCCCCTTTAATGGTATCCAACATAGGAGCACAAATTGCACTAAACTATCTAATGAATTTCCTATAATACTGAGCAAGACCATGGAAGCTTCTTACCTCTGTTGCTGTCTTGGGAGTAGGCCAATTAAGAATGGCTTCTACCTTGCTGCTGTCCATCTTCAAGTTGCCATGTGATAGCACAAAACCAAGGTACACCAGCTCTGTTTTGATGAACTCACACTTTTCCAGATTGATCTCTCGGGCCCCTCCTCACTTTGTTCCGGCCAGACCAGCATATCATCAAGATACACTACTACAAACTTGCCAATGTAGTCCTGGAGAATTTCATTCATGAGTCTCATGAATGTAGAGGGGGCATTAGATAATCCAAATGGCATTACTAGCCACTCATAAAGACCCTCATTGGTTTTGAAGGCTGTTTTCCACTCATCACCCTCATGTATTCTAATTTGGTGGTAACCACTCTTTAAATCTATCTTGGTATAGTACCTAGCTTCACCTAGATAATCCATGAGATCTTCAATTCTAGGTATGGGAAACCTATACCTGATGGTTATCTTGTTTATTGCCCTAGAATCAGTGTAAAGCCTCCATTCTCCTCCTTCTAGGTGCTGGCGACAAAGGTGCACATGGACTAATGCTTTTCCCAATGAGACCTTTGGTCAAGTAGTGCCTTTGAACTGGCCAGCTTATTTCCCCTCAGCCTCTGCTTGAGTGCCCATCTCTTGTAGGTCGGCTTTGTTTGCTGGGTGGCCTTGGTGCACTGCCCATCCCATGACTTATGGCTCTTTTAGGAGCAGGTAAGGTTGCTGACCACTACTTATACTGATTTATAGGGTCTCAGAACAAATCTTGATCTCCCCTTGTAATTTTGCTTTTCTTGGCCTTCCTTCTCTTTGCTTGCTTCTCTTGGTTTGATCATTACTACATAGCCAACTCCTTCTCCTTCTTCTAAAGCCTTTAAGAACTCTTTTTCACTAGCTAATAGCAGCTTAGAACCTGCTGTCTGCACCTCAGTATCTTCCAACAAAGATTGAATCTTGTAGGTTACATTGTCCTTCTTGAAGGTATATGAGTTCTTGGCTCCATCATGCACAGCTTGACGGTCAAATTTCCATGGCCTACCTAGGAGCAAGTGGCATGCATCCATAGGTAATACATCACACAATACTTTGTCTTTGTACTTGCCAATTGAAAACTCCACCCATGCTTGTTCATTCACCAAGACATGTTGACCCTTATTGAGCCATGTAACCTTGTAAGGATTTTTGTGAGGTATCCTTGTCAATTTTAGTTTGTTGACTGCCTCCTCTGACACAATGTTGTCAGTAGAACCTAAGTCTATGATGATCTTACACACTTTCCCCATCATCTTGCACTTTATCCTAAACAAGGATCTTCTTTGGCTTGGCTCTTCTTTGACTGGTTCTTTGATCAAAGTTCTTCTCATCAGAAGATTCTCACCTTCCTCTGAGTTCAAGGGTACTTCTGATTGCTTATTTGCTGCAGTTATTTCATCTTGAATCAGATTGGTTCTCTTATCTCCTCCATGAGAAGTGCTACCTTTCTCAGGACATCTATAGGCTGGGTGTCCCAATTGGTTGCAGTGATAGCATTTCATGTTGGTGAAGTAGCTGCCTCTTCCTTGTCCACCACTTCTTCCTCTAGAGCTGAAACCTCTTCCTCTACCACCTCTACTAGAGCTTTCTTCTTGCTGTTCAGAAAATCTGACTTCTCCTTGAGCTCTTGATCTCGCAAATTTCCCACTATAGCCTTCCCTTTGTCCCTCTCATTGTCTTTCCCTTTAATTCTCCTTTAGATTTTGTTCCTGCTTCTTTTTTCCTTTCTCCTCTATTTTCAAAGCCATTTGATTATGATTATGCATCGCTTTAAGGCTTACTAAACTTTATATCTTTCTTTCTACTAGGGACTATTTGAGTCTATTAGATAATTCTACAACTTTATGCTTTCATCTTCAACCACTTTTGATCTAAGGCACAAATTTTGAAATTCCTCTGTATATGTTTGGAAATCCATGTCCTTTTGCCTCAGATTGTGTCTTCTCCTATGCAACTAGACTTCATAATCATCAGGAAGATAAGTTTGCCTTATCTTAGTCAAATTTCATTCCTCTGTGAAACTATGGGACCTTTGCCTTCTTTTTTCTCTTTCTCTCATTGTGGCCAAATCTCAAACAGCGAGAGCTGCTCCTCTCAACCTTGACTCAGCCACCTTTACCTTTTGACCTCTCAAGCAGCTAATACACTTAAATGGATTCCTTAATACTTCTTTAATCCATTCCATAACTGAATCGGTCGATGATCCACTCGAAAGTGGTATACCCTTCCGCATTTACTCTAATGCTCAGAATTCTTCTGGTGATGGTTCCTCATAAGAATCAGATCGCTGATTTCTCCATCTAAACTTTTTCCTTGGCTTTGTTTCTTTAGATCTTTTTCCTTCATACATTTTGTTCTTGGAATTTCATCTGAGTTCTCCATTCAGATATTCTTTCGGTAAATTGTTATTTTCTTGTTTCGCATTTCTTTGGTGAAGTTTCAGATGGTTACTTATGGTCCCTTCAGGGAGTTTTTTCATTGATGCGACGGGCTTCATTAATCACAAGCCTTGAATCTAACATATGCTGTCCTAAGCTAAATGCAACAACATTTTTCAAACTAATAACAAAGATGAGGTTAATCCTAATGATTAACTCATCACACACAATGCAAGACCTTCTAAGGTCCAAAACAAACATACCAAAATCCCTGATACCAATATGGTGTATGTACCCCTCCAAAGTTTGCTTGCACCAAACCTCAAGAAGACATTAGCCTGCCTTCACCATGAACCTAGCAATGATCTAAGCTCTGTTTTGACTTGGTTCACCAACTGAACCTTGCTACAACTCTATCCTAAGAGTTTCCATTTGTGCTTTAGCTTTAGAGGATTCAACACCTTGTTTGAAACTGCTAATCTTCTTTCAACACCTAGAAGATTCTAGATGCTATCTTCAACACCATGCTTGAGCTACTTGCAAGGGAGTTGGAAACACTATTTTGGTGCATTTCATAACCACTTGAAGCCATCTTAAAGGTTCTTCAATGACAACTCTTACCGATCTCAAAAGATTGCCTTTGGAGAGGGCTATTCCTTGTAGCCCTTACCAGTCAGTATTCTGACTTTTTCTCTCAAAATTGTTGAACAACCTGTCAAACAAAATACACTTTCAGACACCCTTTTCAGGGTTTTAAATCTTGCAACAGATTTTTGGCCTTATTCTGTACTGTACAGCTGGTTCCTGAGTTCTTGGAGTGGAGGCCTAATTGCCCTATCTTCTAGGGTTTTAACTCTCCTTCCTTCAAATCTACCTCACATGGATTAGTTGAGGTCTCAATCTTCCTAAATTGCTTTGCTATGACAAAAATGCACCCTAATCCGTACTATGGCCATATGGTACTCCTTCCCCTGCCCAATTCTTTAATCTTTGCTTCCAAATCCCTAACCGGGTATCTTAGGCTCGCCTAGGGTTTGGAATTGACATTCATTGCTTAGCTTTTTAAAATTACTAATTCTAAGTATCTACACATACGTGGCTCCCCTTTCATAATCTACTAACCACAGGGAAATCCCGATGACAAAGTTTATGGGGGAGCCATATTACCTTAACGGCTCAAAAAAAAAAAACAGTCACCTTACTCTCTAATCTATGAACCAAGAATAATAAATCTATACTAAGCAACTTGGGAACAAGGTAAATATTACACTATATTGTACAATGAACACAAAACCACTGCCAAAACAATAGAAACAACGCCTTTGATATGACTGTTCCTCAAGATGCGAAGGCAGAAACATAAATACAGTCTTTTTCCTATTCCTAACAGTCCAAATCTTAACTACTATGCTTATGTTCCTAGTCTATGAGCTATTTACAAAGACAAGATGCTGGAGTATGACCACTAAACTCTGATCCCATGCATATCAGTGCATGAATTCCATAAATATCACAGTTGTCTGAAAACACACGGGGTTTTCAGAAAAGACAGAAAAATACAGAAAATTCAAACTGTTTCCTATTCTTTCACAACAGAAATTTGTTTACAATGTTCTAACTGCTCTTTCTCAAGCCACACACTCCACTCTTGATGCCTTTTCCATGATTCAAGGGCAGTTTTCTCAGCATTTTCCCTGATTCCAAGGGATTCCCAATGCATGCAAACTAACAAGTTCAACATGCAATCATGCAATTTCGCCATTATCCTTTATTTTAGGATCATTATCTCCTTAATCTCGAGCCAACAGCATTTTAACTGCCCCATGGCATCTTTCAAACAATGATGATGTGGTTTTAATACATTAAATGCTTTGTAATTTAACATATGCTGTCATAAGCTAAATGCAACAAAATTTTTCAAACTAATAACAAAGATGAGGTTAATCCTAATGATTAAATCATCACACACAATGCAAGAACTTCTAAGGTCCAAAACAAACATACCAAAATCCCTGACTTGGCTAAAGTCAAAACAAGCCAAAAATTGTGCATAAACTTGGTGGAGGTCAGCCTAGGTGCTCCTGCACCACATATCATAAATATGTGCATAATAAAATATACTCATACATCTACATAGGCATGAAGTATCATATACTCATACATCCACATAAGCATGTAGTATCATAAACATGTGCATAAATAAACCAAAGTATCCATCATAAGTAAGAAATATCATATACATGTGCATAGTGTCAATAAGGACTGTCCCATATCATAACCAAAATAATACAATGTACGTCATATATCCATCATACATCAAAATCTATGATATATCCATCACATAGCCCTCATACATCATCAAATAAGGTACAAAATATAGAGATGTAGAGAATCTTTGATCTCTGTCACTATGGCCTATACATCCATCCTACATCTGTCAAAAAATTAGTAACCTGTCATCTCCTAAATGAGCTACTCGCATCTAATCTCTATAGTGAATCAGGTACTGATCTCCCGCTAGGTGAAACATTCGATGAATCACTATAACCTTGGGTCCGCATCCCCAATGACTGGGATGGTGTTGGCATTTGTGGTGTCTGTCGAACATACTAGAATGGCTGCTGTGTCAGGTCAGGAACTGCATGGTAATACGTGGCCATCCAAAATCTAGATTGAATTTTGTTTTGATGTGTTACTTTGAAGGTCATTTTGACCATTTAGATAGAATTAGAGGTTTAAGAATATGTCTTACTCAGTAGTGATCAGTAGGTTAAGGTGTGGAAAGGGAGGATGAGTTTAAGAAAAAACTCAT
>VDFB02271953.1:0-89810 GCA_007258455.2 Sequoia sempervirens
TGGTTGTTCACAAGGGGGTATGTTTGTAGTGCCTAAAGTAATGAGTTCCCTTGTTGACAATTGGTTGAGTTGGAGCAATGGATGTTGTGATTTGGGGGGATGGTTTGAGTGATGTTTTTGAAATGGATGTGTGGATGATATTTGGGATGTGGATGTGGATGATATTTGGGATGTGGATGAAATTGGGGGCATAATCCCAAGAGGCTTCTCCACAAGAGTGCTCACATCATAGTTAGAAGGGATTTTAGCCCCTTCTTTAGCCAATTCTAGCATGTATTGTGAAGGGTTGAGTTTCATCATGGTATTGAAAATTCTGTGAGTTTTAGGATTTTGGACCATTTCAATAATTTCATCTTATTTCATTCCTAAGACATTGTTGGTGATGTCTCCTACTTAACCTTCCTCTTGAAAATCTTGTGGAAGTGAAGGAAGATTGAGTGTGGGATTGCTAGATCCAATAGGACTGATTTTAGAAGTGGTTTGACTTAAGTCACTTGAAGTGGACATTTCTTTGTTCATTTCCATGTTCTTCTTGCATTGAGATCTAGTTTGAACCATGAAATGAGGATCAATTATCAAGAATGTAAGAGATGAATCTCTAATTCTTTGGATTGATCTAATCTTTAGGTACAAAAAAGAAAGTCTAAGATATTGAGGATCAAAGGATGGTGATGAGATAGTGACATATGGATGATTGGTGGATGATTGAACTCTTAGTAAACCTTGAAGAGGATGCTTAAACTTGGGTTTCAATGTTTTATTTTATTTTGGATTGATTTGATTTGATTTTGATTTTGATTGGATTTGGTTTGGATAATGAACTCATAAAATCTAAGAGGTTGGATGTTGTCCTAGAGTAAACTTGTCCTCGAGATGATATTTTGACTAAGTGTGTAAAGAAGGATTCATCTACACACACCTAGTCAAACAAGATGATTTGGATTTTGATTCAAGGATTTGCCCAAATTTTAGCATAAAGGATTTTTTTTTCAAGATTTCCAAGAGTTGTTTATGAGGTGATTTTGATTTGATGTTTGAAGATGGATGAGAGTGTTTTGATGTTGATCCTAAGAGACTTAGAGAGACTTTGTTTACTAGACCAAGGTTTTGAAGAACATGCTAATACTTCCTATGTGATATACTCAAATCTTTGAAAGAGACTTGGATTTTGACAATAGTAAAATGAATACAAATTTGGATTGTTCCTAGATGCATGTTTGTAAAAGTTGAAGGTCAGTCTTTCTCTAAATTCATAAAGCATAGAAAAAATTTCTTGTGAGCTTTTGACTAAGACCTTTGGACTTTGGTTTTGGATTTTGATCTTTTGGGAAATCATTTGAAAGAGCACATGTGTGGGGTCCAATTGTTTCTTACCTTTGATTAGTGAGTTATTTTTACCACAAAAAATTCTTGATTAGTTTTTCAAACTAAATATCCAATGTCCCAATTTATTCTCATCCCACAAAGCCCATTATGTGGAAATCAAGGAAATTAAGGAAAAATTTCCCTATTGTTGACTTTAGTGAGAGAAAATGGAGATATAAATTGAAATGCTTAGAAGCCTCTAAGGATAGAATCCCTAGGGAAAGCAATAACACTTGAATTTTGTCAAAGGTATTTGCTTCCTAAAGGGTTTGAAATTTGATAATCACATTTGAATGTTTGTTTCCCAATGTTTAAGATCCAAGCAAAGTGTTTTGATCCCAAGAACATGCACAACCCTATGGATAAGAGGCAATATTTGTTGAATCCCCACTTGGATAAATCCAACTACGCTTATTCTTGGTGGATGATTAAAAGCTTGACCACACTGGCTCCCCTCCACGACACTCACTTCTATGGGTCCAAGCTTTAGTACCCATGAAACTCCCATGGCATACTTCTCATCTCTACCAAGAACCGCAAAATGTGGGTGGCTTCAGAGGTCTGACCTCTTGCACCAACAAATAGATAAGGATTTTGGGCCTCTAAACAAAAGGTTCTAGTATAGGCATTTCATTCATGGAGGATCATCCATACAACAAGAGACCATCATGTTTCCCTTCTTTTAGAACAATCCTTGTCATACTTGAATTTCCTCAAGTACCCACACTTATATACCGTAAAGTCGCTTGGCTTTAGCGTGTTCCCAGTTGGGTCGTTCCCTGGGGTGATTAATTTTTCCCACCAGGAAGGCCCTCTAAGGATAAACAAAAGTGAGCAAGCACATCCATATTCAATCAATCTTTGTTGAAACAAAGAAGGGAACAAATGTAATATACTCCACTCACACTCACAAGATTTTGTTCAATTTTAAGAATCCAAATTGAAGTGTGGAGGCAATCACTTATACAACTTAATATCACAAAAAACCTTTTGATTCTCAAGATCACCCCGAGGAGCGAGAGAAGCACATATGTCTTTTAGATAATATTACTTTGGATAAGATATTACAAAAAATAAAGGAACATGTTCATTTTAATCCTTCAAAGAAAGATTTGGATTCTTTTTAAGCACCAAAAGGAAACGTGAGATTTGCTTGTTCAATTGTTAAGTCCAAAACAAAATCTAGTAAGTTGCTTAATGTTCTTTTTAATCATTTTTTCTTGTTCTTTTTAATCCCAAATGAAAATTAGTGTCCTAAAAAGAATAAAGATGAAAAATTCCTTCGAAAAGGGATTATAGTTTCTCCCCAAAGTGTTTAAAAACACTTGATACAATGAGATGATGATGTCAAAGAGAAGCCTTCATCTTTGTTTCCTCCCTTCACTTTTGATCAATCCACCCTACAAAAACTAGTTAAAACTACAAAAATAGAGGCTAAAAACTAGTTAGTAGTCAAAAGCAATCAAAATGAAATAGTACATGTTGAAATTAATTTGAAACCTTCCTTTTACCCAACTCCAACGGTGCAGTCTGTAGAGGCGTCATAGTTTAGAGAAGTCAGCGATGCTGTATGGTGTCGTTGAGGCTAATAGTGGCAATCTATGAAAAATCTAGTGAGCACAATTGTGGTGCTATTTTGACCAGTGGTGGAGTTTGCAGTTTGGATGACTGGAGTCACTGTTTGGAATTCAAATTTTCTAGTGGGAAGAACACAATGTCACATTTTGGAGTTTGTCAACATTGCTAAATGGCGCCACTAGACTAATAGTGGTGCAGTTCTTCTATCAACGGTGCACTTTTCTTGTAGACACAAAAACTTTAAAAAACCACAAAATTTCTTAAAAAAATGTGTTAGATTCTTCAAGTTCACCCTCCTTCTAGTGCCAAAATGTGAATGGTGATCCTAGACCTACACAAATATGAAGAAAAAACACACAATTAGTCCCAAATGCAAGTTACAAACATCATTCCCCATGAAATTCATTTGAAACATAAAAACAAGAAATAATATGAAGAACACAATGAAAAAGAGGTATTAAACCTATTTAAATGATCAAACTCTGAATTCCATGGGGGAATTGGTGCCATTTTGATATGGAAAATGGCCCTTTTCCAATTCCTTGCAAGCTTGAATGATAATTTGATGAAGATTTGATGCTCCTTGGTGGAATTCCCACATAACCTAGCTATGAAACTTGAAGAAAACTATGAAAATGGATGAATGATGGATGGGACAATTCAAAATCTCAAGATAATGACTTTGCATAAAGTTGTGGATCCAAAATCCAAATGAGAGCCTCTTATTTATAGATGAGAATGATGGAGGATAAGGGAAAATGAATGAATGATCAGGTGTATAGGACCAATCGTGTCTACACAAATAAAATCAATAAATGATTTAAAACTATTTTTATTTCTTTCAAGATAATTAACATTAACTAACATTTAATTAAATAAACAACTATAATGTTCCTTATTAAATAAAATAAGATGCAATCCTAACTAAATTATGCAACTATATGATTTCTATGAGTTTCTATAGTTTTCCTTTCACCATAAGTCGTCTGTAGTCCTATTATGCACATGAGTCAAAGTTTGGTCAATGATCATAAAAATGGTATTATTGAATTATAAATTACTTATTGAAAATAGGGGTCATGACACTTCTCCTTTTTTTGTGGATTCGACCTAATAGGTTGAGGTAATGAATGTGTAGGAGATCTCCTTTCTCTTAAATTTGTAATATCTTGTCTCCTATTTTCCATAACCATCTTTTTTTCCAAGTATAATGATTCCATAGCCACCTTTAGTTGATTAGGAACATGGCGAAGATCAAAGAATTGCTCCATTTGGAAAAGAAAATTAGTTGGGTCCTTGCCATCAAATTTTCCCATATCCAACTTGGGTATCAATTTTCAAGGAATATGATTATTGAAAGGATATCTCCTTGATATCTAAGTCAAGCCCAAAAAATTCATATCCAACAAAAGAAATATCTTCCATCTTACTAGGTGAATCTTTTCCCTTATATTTTTTACGATGAATAAGTGATTATAATCACTCATATCGTTTTGCATGTCCCTTTTTATTGATAGAATTTTTTCACTCATCTCCTAATTCCATTATGAAATTTCACCATTGACCTTGTTGATTTTATCATTAGTGTTAATATCCTAAGTTTGTACATAATATTTATCTAAATTTTTTCTCAATGTGGTAACATTCTTTTTGTCTCTTATTGCAAGACTCGTCATGATGGATTTTTTTTTTACAATAAATCACACAAATAAATTCAAAATGATATAAACAATCTATTGTAACTTACCATGGCCTAGGTTGCACTTTCCTAGAAATAATATCCCAAAAATTATGTGTTTTACATGCTTTATATTGAATTTTTTGGAAACCCTAATTCTATAAGAACTCACTTAATTATACTCTAATGTCATTACAATTTGGACTATGGGCTCCACTCTTACATATTCCTAAACCCACTAACAATATATAATAAATTCAATAGGATTTAGAGAATATGTTGTTTCCAAATAAATTGGGAATAAACCCTAATTCTATAATAAATAACTCAATTATGCTCCAATTCCTTTAAATTATAGATTGTAGCTAAAAGATTAAAAAAAAATTATGGAAGATGTGTTTCAGAAAATGACCTCCAAAATTGAAAAAATGCCTTATAGTAATGGTGTCAAGATCATGCTCTAATACCACTTGTAGTGAAATATCTTACACAATAGAAGCATATGATAGAAATTACACTACAAATACTTGATAATAACAGAGGATAGGGTGATCCCACAATACTGGTTTACAATTTCTGGGAGATCTTGATATTTTCTGAAATTGCATATTTTTTAGAAAATATAATGATTTAAGGCTTGAAAAGTTCTATTTAAAGGATTCCAATTGAAGAGGATTTGATCAAACCACCTTAGATCAAACCCCTTGGATAGAACCCTGCTAGTTTTAAACCATACCGATAACAGAGTCTCCTTTACACCTATGAAAATGCTGATAAAAAACCACTTTTAATTTACCTTTTGGGGATCAAATGAATTCATTTAAAATTTAATTTTTGTAAGTATTTAGTCCTTATTATAAGCTTCCCACAATGTATAATTTTAAATAAATTTAATTTTATTATTATATTTATTTTATATTTCTTGTGAATTTAGGCTTTTCACTGAAAATCAAGCTCTATGTTCTGCACATGTGGAAAAATATCAGATTATAAAAAAATTTAAAAATATTAGTGCACTAGATATTGATGTCCCTAATCCAACAAAAAAATTGAATTTCAATACATACAAAAAAATTATGTTTTAGCAAGTAAATTATGTCTAAATTGTAACAAGTTTGACTTTGAAACTTAATTAAGAAAAAAAATTCAATGAAATGCTATGAAATTAATTCCATCTACAAGATATCATAGTTACATTTGAATCTAAAATTGAAAAAAATCAAATTTTATCCTTCATAGAAAAAAAGTTGTGTTAGCCAATAATGTCACTCTTTAAAAATGGTGTTTATTATTAAAAACTTATTTTTGGAGGAGATGGAAAAAGAACTACAATATGATTCCAAAAAAAATATTTAGAATCTATATAAAAAATTTCACAAATCATTAGTCTGCATCATATTCAAATTCCTCATAGTTTAGCCGCTATAGGTGCCCGAAAGTAAGGATTTAGTTAAAAAATGTCAATTCAATGTCCAGTTTGGCCAAAAATTGTAAACCAGTAATGAGGGATCACCCAATAACAAGCCACTTCAAGGGGAAAACCTCCAAATATCTCCAATGAGAACATAATTAACAAAGATGAAACAAGACTCACTACCTCCTATATATACCTTATTTTTTCCAAGGACATCACCCAATCCAACTTAGATAGCCCTATATAAGCCTTAGGTTGATCTAATTGACTAAATAACAATATAATTATGATAATATCACTTAATTAAGATTTATTATAGCCACAATATAACTATATTTTTAACCTTATGTACACTAATATTAAGGATGTAGCATGATCATATTAAGAGTTGTCACTAGGATCACTACACTAATGACATGGTTCTTCAAATCAATGAATGAGAATGCTTCTACATTTTATAATTGGAAATGAGGAATTTCAAAATCTATTCACTAGAATGTGTCTTCTACATAATTTATATTACCCCTTTTTAAAGGATCTATGGTTTCTTTACTTGATGCTCCCTTGTGATTTTGTTTAATAGGTTTATAATTATCCTAGTTTATGTTATTGGGTTGGTCAAATAGTTTTGTAAATCTTTCCTACCTACCATGAATTTTTCTTTGATGCTATTAATTATTCATTTATATATACTTTGTATCTATCATGTCCCATTTTTAATTAATTTAATTTCATGAAAAAATGCTCATTTTTCATGGACTAAAGTGAAACTTTATAGAATAATTTATTTATTATTTACTTCTTGGGCCCATGGTAATTTAAAATTTCAAAGAATATTAATGGAGGATAGATTTAATATTTTTTATTATTTTATATAAACCCAAAATGGGGCATGAAATTTATTATGAAGAGGTTTTTAAACTATAGGTTCATGTGGAAGTCAATTATTGGTAGTGGTTTTTATGACAATTTGCATATGAGGCATTATTGTCTAATTTTTTTCAAGGTATCTAGTAATTGTCAAAATGGTGAGCTTCTTTGTAGGTAAAATGATTAAAATATTATTATTCTATTTATTTTTCTATCAGAGGTGCATTTGGATTTGGTTCTATATGCTTTTGAAATAAAATTCTTACTTCAAGATATTTTTCCATTTATTCTAAATAAATTTTCATTATATGGGCTCAGTGTTCTACAATATCCTTTTATAGATGAAAAACATAGATAATTGTCAATTATAGATAAGAGGACTTGAATTATAGGATTCAAAGGTTTAAAAACATTTGATTCAAGAAGGAATTCTCATCTATGGAGTGTAACAAAGCTTTATAGGTTATTACAAATCAACTAGTTTTAGTGTTGTATGCTTGTTCATAAGTGTGGGTTTGTAGTTTGGTTTTTATATTATCTATAGATGTTTATTTTTTACAGTGTTTTTTTTCTAGTATATCAATTCTCAGTACCAATAATTCAATTTGCAACATTCATATTGCAATATGGGCACAATTTGGTAATGATTCAAGTGAAATTCTAGTGAGATTGTTAGAATTTCCTATAGTGGTTTGGTTGTTTTGTTTTCAAAATTTTATGGTATTTTCATATATTTTAACTACTTTCATAATAGTTTCATTTATGGAAAAATCTAAAAAATATCATTATATGAAGTTTGTAAGCATTAAAATAGATTTGATGCTGACTAGTTTGCTAGTTTGTATTGATTGTATGTAGATTTTGTATTTTATCCTCTAAATTATATTTTTATATTGCTCATAGTGTTGGTAAGTTGTATCAAGTCTCTTTTGATGAATAAATTTTATCATTTCAATAAAATAACATTTGGAGGGTTTTTTAGTGCATTTTTTTTTGTTTTATATTGAAGACCAATTATCATTGTGTGTGGAGAAATTTTGTAAATGGTGTAATGTTGTTTTATCATTTTAATATCTTATTTGAATGGTTAAAAATATGATAGGGATATAAAAATGGTATCAAAGCATGATCTTTCCATCCTATAAGGTAAATTTCAATAATTATTCATGGGAGAAGATTCTTTTTAGATGTTGAAATAGAGAGAGGCCTAAGATAAATTGAACAAGGTCTGAGAACAATGGGATAGAGATGAAAGGTATAAATTAGAAGATCCAAAAAAATTATTAAATATCAAGACATGTTTAAGAAATTAAAAATTATAATATGATTTTATTATTATTTAAGTATCTTGAAATGAGGAATCCATATAGAAAGGAGCTTTACAACTAGATAAGAAGCATAAGAAAGAAAAAGGAAAATTAAAAAACTTGCTAAGAAGTAGAATAACAATGAAGAACCAAAATAGTCATTCCTAAAAGAGGAAGGAAATATAAAAGTAAAGCTACAAGATAGTGAAAAAATCAATGAGGAAGAACATAAAGGTTCTACCATGCAAGTTAAAGGTAAAAATCCTTTTATAATATATTTGACTTCTAAATTCTAAATGTGTTAACAAAAAACTTGTTATTTAAAGGAGAAAAAAGGATAACTTGATGGATGTGAAGAGTCAAAGATAAAGAAATATGTTCCAATTTGTAAAATTTCTATTATTTAAACTTCCAGATGGAGAGACATTGATTGATGAGCATGTATTTGAGGAGAGTATTTTGGTTAGTTATAAGTTGGGCGTTTTGAGCCACAAAAATGAAGTTGTTGAGGATATTTCAACAAATTATCTCTTGTAAAAATAGGTTGAACATTTTGTTTTCAGCCTAATGTATGAAAATATTTCATATTTTTTATTTCTTATGTCATACAAAATTCTTGTCATCATGGAAAAAATGAAAAAAAATGATGATAGAGTAAGGGATACAACTTGTAGCATAGGGCATATGGACTCTCTATTTCAAGTTATAAATTATTTATGCATATGGGATCTAAGTAATGTCTTGAAGGTAAAAAAAGATAGAGTAATTGATGTTATTTGTTTGAAAAAGGGATGTAGGGTCTAAATCACACTTCTTCCAATATGACATTAGGAAAAGACTAAAATTTATCTCAAACACCCACTTGGCTACTAAGCTTAATTGAAGAGCTAAAATGGTGGATCAAGGTTTTAGTTCTTTGTGTGGTGGGAAAAGTGTGTGGGTGTGATTTAATTAATTATTAATTTTTTAAATTTGATGATGCAATAATATTCCTAGGTTAACTATGAAAATGTAACAAACTAAGATGATTTCTAAAAAAAAATAACTACTAAATAGAAAAAGTATCCAGAACAACAAATGAAAGACACAAAAGAACTTGGCATTTGAATTTGGGCTTAAAAAAAATAGAAAAGGGTGTTGGGAACCCTAGAATAGGTGAATATTACTCATGTTCTGATTTCGTAATCATGTTGTTCTTAGTCTCTATGTTCTTCTCTTTTGGACTCACTATTGGAACTTTGTCACTCATAAAATCCACTTTCCATGATATGTTGACTTGTAGAACTTGAATAGGGGGAAGGGTTGTGTTGTATAGGGGCTTCTTAAAGTCAACCAATGTTTTGGTATTTCTACCTCCACAAAGGGTATGATGATGTAAAAAGAGAGATTACCCTAGATCAAGAAGAGGCTAAATTATAAACAAGTGACAAATTGGCAATTATTGCAACTCATCACGTAGATTTTCTTTTTTTTGATGGATTGAATTCAGTGTACTCATCACCTTCAAGAACATATTAATGGTTAATTTTAAGACCTAAAAATGTTAGTACTCACAAAACAAATAAACATGAAGCATAAACAAACTCACATTAAACAATGACACATTGCTAACATGATGCTTGAGTTGAATAATGCTACTATAATTCAGAAAAAATTTCTCTTGACCTCATCTTAGGATGCTCAATTATTCTCATAGAATTTATAGGATTTTAAATGATGAAAAAGACTTGTATTTATATACAATTCTTCTAGTTTCCCAAATTTTTAATATCCATAACCAACAAATAATTTTATATTTTTAAATATTGAAATGTTGACATCAACATATTTCAAATTTAAACAAAATAATTTGGACAAGGGTGTTGGACATCCTAGTCTAGATCAATCATTTTCAGGGTCTTAAACATTGATATAAAGTATAAAATATTTATTTTTAATCCCATATTTTAATTTTAAGATGTTTATAAAAAAAGAAGATTAAATACATAGTTAGGTCCAAACACATAGGGGGGATCTAAATCTAGTGTGACACTATCAAGGGTGACAATTTTTTATGCTACCGTTGCTATTATTGGTTTCTCCATATCTTCCATTTATAATGAAAAGAAGTTTGTAGTAAATCATATGACATTTTTTGTACATTCTAACCATATTGTGAAAGGTCAATGTTCATGATTTAAATATTACTCATGGGAGCCAAGTATGACATTTGAAGATAATATTGTGGGTGATGTCCAATAGTCACCTTTGGGTGTTTGGCACTTGATTATGGTGTTAGTGAACATATTTGTCTTTATGGTGATCAACTAATTATAAAATCCATTTTTTAAACACTTTTGGAGATTGACAGGGGGTGAATAAGTATTATCAAGAACTCAATCCCTTCTAGAAATTAAAATTTTCAGCACAACACAAACTTCTTTAATAGACATAAACTTTAAGCAACATAGAAATAGAGTACAATATAGAAATTTGAATCTTCAACAACTTTAGAAAACTTTACCAATGAAATATTTAATAATAACCAGGTTAGTAGGAAAGAGAAAGAGATAGAGAATACACACATGTACAAGGAGACACCATATTTACGTGGAAAACCAAATGAGGGAAAAAACCATGGTGAGAGTTAACTCAGAATATAAGGCTCATTGGTAAAAATGAGTTGACAAGAAGGCTCATTGCCAAGTTAGATAAAGATATAGAGGACTTGCTAAATTGAAGACAACATGAATTCATGAGAAAGATACATGGACCTGATGAGATTCACAATCTAGAATTAGGGTAAAATATGATTTAGAGAGAATTACAATGATCACCAAGATAATACTCTATTGACTGAGGCATTATGGCACAATTGGTCTTTCATTTCACACACTCTAGCACTATATTTGTTGTATATTCAATATAATTTGCATGCACACTTCTTTTCACTTGCACACTTCTCCACCTTGTTACATCTAAAATGATCATGCATTTATATCCATCACAACACTTCAATTAGGCCAGCCAGGAAAAGGATAAACAATGAAATTAACTAGTCAACCACCAAAAAATAATGTGGCCCTATGCCAAAGATAGAGAGGACCAAAAAAAATCCTATTACTTCTTTCAATGTGATCCAAAACAATTTAAATGTAGGTTCACATTTACATAAGCTATCATCAAGGAAACAAGTGGATAAAAAGTTGAATCACATAACCAGTTGGACCATAAACATAGTTCTTAGTGAATTAACATGATGCAATCCAAAGAAGGATAGGACAAGACCCAAATATATCACAACACATCTTTCATTACTCGTGCAACCCCCCAAGAATGTGACACAAGCAAAGGAACAAGCAATATCAACTAGATATCCACAAATATCCTATAAAACCAACTCAAGACACAATTCAAAACAAAAGAGACCAATTAAAAGCATGCACATCACATGGGGATATTCCCTGAACATGCAAGAACACTTTCATACACTTCTTCCATACAATCATGCAATCAACAACCACTAATAATCAAACAAGTGTAGAATTCATGATTCAGGAAGCACAAAATACATAGCTAGATGATGTAGCATTAATAGGAAAACTTGTACACCAGGTCAACACATGGTATTGGAATGAATAGTTGAGAGAAAATTTCACTAAACCATAGGAGCGAGATATATCAATGTAGATAAATGTAGAAATTTCTTAGACCAATTTGGATAACCAACATTTCCAAACTTCTACAATTCACAAATATCTCCTTGAAAGCATAAGTTGTTAGAGTAAAGTAATTAATTAACTTTACTCTCCTCTTAAGATATATTGGTTCATCACTCTTCACAAGGTTTCTTCGACATCGTCCTTGGACCGTTTCTTTCCAAGGGAGGAATATCATTTGTTGCTTAGATCTTTTTTGGATTCTACATCGGCATCTACCATTGTGACAGGAGTTTCTTCATTATGAGGGGCCTTCTTCTCTCTTCTCTCTCCTATGGGGGACCATATTTTGTACTTGTGTGATAGAAGTAGTTCTTGGGGGGTCATGTTGAGTCCTCCTTCTATCTCTCTTCTTCTTTCACTCTTGTTCATCTCTTTTTGGAGAGGAGTTTTTTCCCACTGGGTTTTCTCGTTTTCTCCGCTTTACAGAGATTTGGTTGTATTTGGGTACCTGATCAGGCCTAGTTGTCGGGACCCAAGTTTACTTTCATGCATTATAGTTCCTTTGCTTTCTTCTTCATTGTTTGTAGCTACATTGTAGCTCATCTTAAGGGGGGGTGTTAGAGTAAAGTAATTAATTAACTTTACTCTCCTCTTAAGAATTCACTTTATGCACATATATTAGTCATTTAATAATTAATACTAATTATTAAATGCACTCACCTTAGGGTTAGGTTTTCCTTCGGTTTGATCTCCTTTTATAAGGATTTATCTCTTGTATTCTACACTCTCTATTAATACATTTTTCATATTTCATAGTTTCAAAACCCTCTCTTGCTTTTTTCTCCATTCTCTTTCCTGTGACAGGTATCTCTTGCATGCAGGTGTTCTTGGGCTCTGAAGTTGGATCTGAAAACTTCTACATAAGTGACCTAGAAAGATATGAGTGCAACATAAATAGAAAGTTGACATTAATATCCAAACAAAAATACTAAAGCATCAATAGAAAAGGAATGTAGAGAATTCTCCCAAATAGACTTCAATGCAGCTTCCTGGACACTTAAGAAACTTGTGAAAGCTAAAACATCATTTCAATAATACATACTTGATCAAGAAAACCAGGAGAGAGTATAAGGCATACTATAGACCTTAAGAAACATCTCTCCACAATCACTCATACTTGTAATTCTCATCTAAATATATAATTTTGAAATCAACTATGTTGATAGTAATAATGCAAACTTTAGTAACTCTTCTTTGATAAGGCATGACATCAACCATGAACTTCAACAATTTTTCTTTGATAAGGCATGAAATAAACCATGAATTTAAACAATTCTTGTTTGATAAGGCATGACATCCAACCATGAACTTCAACAACTCTTTTCTCACTGACATCAATGATAACAAATAATGAGTGTTGGCATCAATAAAAAAAATGCAAACCATCTCCCCCTTTGGAATTGATGGCAACACACACTACTCACTCTCCCTCTTTTAGATCAAGGACAAAGGGCCATATATGTCTGTATAAATCAACAATATTTGTTCAAACTCCCCCTTTGATTAGCAACACAAATTTTTCAACTAATAACAATTGCACAACATCTTCAGGACTCCCCCTTTCTTCCATCTCCCCCTAATAAGTAGTGCTCATCAATCCAGGAGTAAAGGATATGATATGAATTTTTTCCCTTGGATAGATGCACCATTTTTGTAGCTAGTTAGAACAAGGAGGGGCAATCTGGTCCTTGGTAGGAACATAGACCATTTTGACTTCATGTTTTGCAATCTTCTCTCTCAAAATTTGATACCAGATTGAGATGTGTTTAGTTCTTCAGTGCATTACCAAATTCTTGGAAATTTTTATTGCACTTGTATTGTCACATACTATATGAATAGGTTCATCACAATCCACCTTCACATCCTTCAAAGTCTGCTTCAAATAAATCACCTAAATACAACAAGATGGTATAGTAATATATTCTTCTTTTGTTATGGACAACGCTATTGAATCTTGACTTTTACTAGAAACCATGAGACCATTATTTCTCCCAAAAATAATGCACTTCCACTTGTACTCCTATGATCATCAACACAACCTACCCAATTAGCATTAGTATAGGCACTTAGAGAGAAATTTTAATCCTTTTTGTACCATAGGCCATAATCTAGAGTAATCTTCAAGTATTTGATGATTATTTTCACAAATTTCTAATGAGATTGCTTAAGATTTGCTAGAAATCTGGAAACCAAACATACCACATGAAGAGAAAACTTGACAACACATGAACTCATTTAATTAATCTGATCAAGCACCAGTTGGAACACGTACCATATGTTTTGAATCATATATAGGAATTATAACACATTGTTATATGAAAATCGAGCTTTGTGACACACCAAATCATCTCATACATGAAGATTGCAATCACTTAAAATTTCCATAGATCTATATAGACAAGACTTTACTTTTGAAAGAATACAAATAATTCCAACAATCCTTCAAAATTTCTTCACTCTGCTAGTTCGAAACTCTGTCACTAATATCTTTCATTGTAGAAGGTATAAAGACTTAAAGGCTTGGGTATAATACCTTCACACCTTGATTAAATTAAATTTTGGACCACAAGACATAACCCTTTCCTAAAGAGAGGAGCGGACCAAAATACCTTGACTTCACCAAAGAGAATGCATCATGAATGCCTTATTCTTCTAAGACTTCATCTTTATGTGTGGTACACCAAACTAGAATGGCATCAATTAGAACAAGTGTACCAACCTTCACACACCATCTACCCTCACCAAGATCTTCAATGGAGATCCATTTATGCACAACAAATCTATACACTAACTTATTTGTTCCAAACCTTCTTTCATGCTAAACTCTTTAGAACCTTTTTCTTTTCAGGGGGAAAAAAGATTCATCAACTGGAATCTCCCCCTAAGACAATGCTCTATCTTTTTTTTTCTTAGAATCTTGTGTAGATTTCACAATCATAGTATAATCCTTCTTCTCATGGTCTTCTTTCTAGACCTTTTCATTTCCCTTCTTTTGTTTATTATGGGATTCAACCTTTTTTTTGAAATGGTGGCTCAATAAAGCCACTTTTGCAGTACTTTTCTGTATGTCCCATATAATTGCATTTTTATCACACAATATTGTCTTCTGGATTAAGTTTGTTTCTCTTCACCTTGGATCTACACTCATTAGCCTTGTGGCCACAATTGTTACAAGCATAGAAATATCCATGAAATAAAATAGTACTATTTCTTTGAGGCATAAATGATCTTCTACCCATGTTATCATTCCTTTTTCTAAATCTACTTGTATCAATAGGCTTATTTTCAAAAATATTGAAAGAAAAAAAGTAACCTTGAGAGGATTGATTGAAACTAGGAGCATGCTATTTTGCAGATGGACTTATAAATCCTTTTTCTTTTAGTCAAAATTGGATCCACTTTCTTTTTTTCCATTCTAAATAGTGTTTTGAATCTCCAGAGCCATTCTTTTTAGAGTCTTCAATGTAATATTTTTCTTCCTTTGTTTCAGGCCTTTCAAATGTTTTGAGCTATCCTTAGGACCAAACTTCTCTCCTTTGTCACTATGTTATTTTTCTCTTTTCAAGGCATTCCTTAGAGTGATAATTTCCTCCTCAATCTTTAAAAATTTAGTAATTTTGTCATTAATCTTGAAATTCAAGCAATCTTCAATCCTCTTTCCTTTTTCAACCTTTATTTTCAAATCAGAGACCATACATTCTTCCTCTTTTACTTTGATTTCACATTCTTTGGCTTTTTCAACTTGTATTTTTAATTTTTAATTTTCTTCCATTGATTTTGTAAGCAAGCTTTCATATTTTTTATTTATTACCCTTGCTTCATTTAGGTCTACTAATGTAGACTAGAGTTTTCCTTCAAATTTTATTACCTAATCATCTAAATTAAAGTCCCATACTTTAGGTTCCATAGATTTTATATCTAGATCAGAGGAAAACATATCTTCATCACTTAAGGAGCTAGACTCCTTACATTTCTCAATATTACTCTTTTTATTAGCAATATTGAAAACCATAAAGATAATTTCATCATTTGAATCATTCTCCTCATCTTCAGAGGATTCACTACTTTCTTTGGAATAAAGACCTTTTTTAGCCTCATCTATTTTATTGCTATCATCTAATTCTTTATAAGGGAATTTAGATACAAATGACCTATTCTTCTAAAATTTAAATACTTGAATGGTAACTTACCTTTGCACTGTCAAGTTCATTTCTTCAATATTCTCACAAAGTTTGCTTCAACCTCATCAAGGTCATCATTTTCATCAATTTAGTTTCATCTTCAATCTTGTTGTGGGATTTGAATGCAACTTACTTCTTTAGAACATATTTATCAAACTCTCTCATCTTAAAGTATTTAAGATTACCAAACATTTCATCAACTAAACACTAATCCAATTCCTTTGACTCTTCAATGGTAGACACATTATTACTATAGGATTTTGGGAGAGATCTCAAAACCTTCTTCACAATTTCACTTTCCTTTACTTCTCCACCAATACCAGAGATTCTAGAGAAAACTTCTTGTACCTAGAGCATATAGCTTGCAATTTCTTCATCTTCTATCATCCTTAGATTTTCAAATTTTCTCTTAAATATCTATATCTTGGCTTGCTCCACTTTAGTATCTCCTTCATATATTTTGCTAATATCTTCCCAAGCATTTTTGGTAGAACAATAGTTCATCACCTTCAAAAGTTTTGAATTAGCTAATCCACACAAAATAGCATTCTTAGCTTTGGAATTACATTCATATAGTTTGATTTTAGTTGCATCTATAAGAGGAGTGGTAGGAGTAGTATAAAAAAATTTGATCTACTGCCACACACCAAACCTAAGAGAGTTGAGATGTCCTTCTATTCTCATTTTATAGGATTAATTAGTCCTATCAAAACTAGGAACCTTGTATGAACCATCATGTGCCATCCCAGATCATTGCCTCAAGCTGTTAAGCTTCTATAGAGGAACTTGGATCTAATAGCAATTGTTGAAGACTCTCAAAGATTGAGAGGGAGGGTGAATTAATCCTCGTATTAAAAACTCAATCCCTTCTAGAACTTGAAACTTTCAGCACAACACAAACTTCTTTACTAGATATAAACTTTAAGTAGCATAGTAACATAGTAGAATATAGCAATTTGAATCTTCAACAACTTCAACAAACTTGACCAATGAAATATATAGCAATAACCAGGTCAACCACAAAGAGAAACAAATAGAGAACACACACATGCATAAGGAGACACCAAATTTATGTAGAAAATCGAAAGAGGGAAAAACCATAGTAAGTGTTAACTCACAATATAAGACTCGATACCAAAAAGAATTTCAAGTATCACTATTAAAAAATTTCAGAGACTGAGAGGGGGATGAGTCAGTCTACACAAAACCTAACCCCTTTCGAAACTTGGAAATTTTAGCACAACTCAAACTCCTTGAGATGATAAAGATAGAACTTTAAGCACAACAATAATAGAGAGGAATATAGAAATTTGAATCTTTAACACCTTCAAAAAAAATTACCAATAAAATATATAATACTAATCACATTAGTAGCAAAGAAGAGATAGAAAACTGACAAATTCACAAGAAGACACTAGATCTATGTGAAAATCCCAATGATGGAAAAACCACGGTGAGTGTTAACTCACAATATAAGGCTCACTACCAAAAGACTTTCAAGAAGGCTCATTAATTTATAAAAATACACAAAAATGACTTGCAAAACTAAAGTATCAACCAAATATGAGAGTAATATATAGAGAATTTGATGAGATTCACTATCTCAAAGCAGGATACAAGATATTTAGCACTATGTTGAGATACACAACTCTATGTTGACTAAGGTGTTCAAGCTTAGTTTATCTTTCCTTTCATAATATTTATCACTATTTATATAGAATATTGAATACAACTCATACAAACACTTTTTTGTACTTGTACACTTCTCCTTATTGTTGCATTCAAAATGATCTTACATTTATATCCACCACAACACATTCTAAGATGGATTGCCATGTTTTCCTTGGAAGGATGGATTTATGTTTCATGCAACTGATCACTACAGAAGAGATACTCAAGGAAGATCCTTGGATCAATCATCTGATCAATGAGGGAGATGAAAAAACTAGCACACATGAAGATCATAATGACTCCATCTGAAACAATGAGAGTAACTTTGAGAGGACGTGTGACCCATCTCCATCATTTGATGACCTTAATCCTTACGATGAAATGGATTTTATGACTAGAAAATTTTCTTTACCTTGTGCATATTTATTAGATATGGTAAATTAGTTTATTGATGCATTCATAGATCCTCGCATGAAAGTGGATAAGGAGGAAGTATCTTTTGACGAGTCGACACAAGGAAATGACTCTAGTGATTTGAATTATGAGCACATAGAAACAAAAGGAAACATAGTTCTAGATGAGGTTGCAAATGGACCTCATAGTGACAGACAATAAGTTGAATGCCAAATTGATCCTACAAAGGAGGGGGATCAAATAGATGTCCAAATTAGTCAAGTATTGCCTAATAGTCAATTATATCAAGCTTACACATGTCATGGATTTTGTTTCAATGCTAATGAAAATACTAATGAGTTTCCTATCTTATTGCAACAAGGAATGCATGATTAGATTAAGCTAAATGAAGTATAAGAATGTCAAAAAAGCGATCAAGAGGATGCCTCAGAAATTGAATCTCTCTAGCATGATGAGGAGAATGAAATGCGGGAGTATCTTCTCAGTTTTGATTCTATTTATTCAAATGATTTGTTTGAGGAAAATCTTGATTTATCATGAATTAATGAATTGGACCTTAAGGGTGATGAACTTGATATTGATTTACATACTCTTGTTGATGATATGTAGAAATGAGAAGCAAATAAATAATTTTTGAGGTATGATTTTGTATGCTTTAATGAGTTGTTTGAAGAAGATGTTGAAGGTGATGCTTCATCTTTAGAGAAAAGGGGTTTGTAGACTTCACAAGTTGATAATGGGGATGATTTTTTGCTCAGTCCATTTGAGGAGACTAAGGAAATATGGGAATTCATCTGAGTGGAGAATAGATATGTTGGTAAATGGGTATTCTAACTGCAAAATAAACCTCACTTCAAGCGATTCATGTAAGAATCTTCCTTTTGGTTCACATTCTAAGGTAAGCTTCTTTGATCTCTTACTATCTAGAAATATTTCCAGGTCAAGTAAGGAAAATAATGAACAAATGACTTTAAAGGTTGAGGAAGTTCAATATTTAATTCGTGATGCATGTGCTTTAGGATAGATGGTTGAGGTTGATACTCCCAATGAAATTAAAAATACTAGTTTTTTGTTTGAGACTAGTGCTGATTGTGATAAGGATTCACATGAAATTTTTGAACCATGTTTAGATATCTTGAATGGTAATGATACATTGCTAATGAATGTCCTTTATGTTGACATGCATTTACCAGAGTGGGATGGAGTGGTTTTCCATGAATTGAGACCTCATGAGGAGGAAATCATACAACACAAGCACACATTAGAAACTGAAAATCTTCTAAATCAGGTAGTTTCTTTTTATTATCCTTTGTATTTTGATAATTTTTAGTTTGATTATGATGTTGGGGAGAATAAGAAATTGTTGTGGATTAGCCATGATAAATAATAAAATCTATAGCTCTTAATGTTTTAGCCTTGGTACCCTCACATTTTCGAGTATAAAGATAAAATTGTTAGGCTTAGAACCTTTCCTAGTAAGTCAAGGCTTCTACACATAAGGAAAAATCAATTAAATAGAGGTCTAAATTCTCATAGTTTGGTGTTTTTGAGTTTAGTTTGAGTTGATTTAGGATTAGGATTAGTTAGGTGTTAATGTATATTAGTTGGTTTTCATTGGTTTTGGTTTTTTTTTGTCAGTCTTTCAGTCACTCTATTGCTTTTCCTTTTAATTTTCTTTTATTTTGTCCATTTTCATTTTGGTTTTCTTTTTTGGGTTTGTTTTTTCTTTCTGTTTTCAGTTTTTGGTTATTTTGTTTGTTGGTTCCATTTCCCATTTTTTGTTTGGTTTTGCTAGTTCATCATGTCTAGGTTTTATTTTTCTCCCTCTATCCTTGTCCTATTCTTTTTCTTCCTCTGAGGGTTCCTCTCATTGACAAGTGGAAGCTGAGTTGTTGTATGTAAGTTATAATGAGGGGTGAATCTATTTAGAGTCCGTTGTTTGTATTTTCAAACACTTGATCAGTCAGCTACCTTGAAATATTTGGCATACCTTCATCCATTCCAAACAGGGAATGTTAGCATGGATCATGACTTGGTGCATTGTAAATTTTTTGGGGATTCTTTGAAAGTCTTACATGATCTACACATCTTAAGAAATCCATCAGTTAGTTTGCATCAGGTGTGTAGCTTTATTCCAAGTGAAAAATCTAAAGGGTTACAGTTCTTTCACAATGTCCACCATGGTTCTCAACCCACTATTTAAGCTACACTATTTACAGATTGAGGGAAAACAAGAAAATATACTTCAAAAGAATCAAAATTTGTGAAAAAGAAAAGAAAACAAAGGAAATATGAAAAGGACCTCAATTAGAAAGGGTGATTCTAGTATCTCTACCAGGGCTATGGACATCTAGCTAGCACTAGAGTAATGTTTATAGAGAACCAAATGTATCTCTATCGGGGCCATAGACACCTAGCTGGCAATAGAGTTATACCCAGGATATCATTACACATTGGGAATGCAACTCGCCATGTAGCTTGGATAGAGTCTACTTCAATTTTTATCACAATGACACTTATGGAGGGGAATTAATCATTCATAGACACAAATGGATTTTAGTTTTTCCTTAGATCTCTATTGTGTCCCAATTTTGATTGTGTTTGCACTTCTTGGGTTGCTTTGAATGAGTGTAAACCAAATATTTTGGGTATTTGGAGGGTTGTGTATTCTAAAACACTTAGAGTATATTTCCATCCAAGTCGCCATTGGTTATACCTTGCATACACACCCAAAAATTTTGCAAGGAAAATTTGGAGACCCCCTCTACTTTATTTTGTTTCATCATGTTGTCACTTTGTTTTCTTCATCTCGCATCTTTCCCCTTTTCGTTGTCTTCATGTCTTTTCCTTCTTTATTCCCATTCTTTTGGTTCCCTTTGTTATTTTTGTTTTAGTCCTAGGGTTTTTTTTCCTTTTTCCCTTGTTCATTTTGTTCCTTTTGGGATCAAGTTTTAGGTTGGAACATGAACTTTGGACTCAAAAGGTTCAAGTTGTTCCTTTCCCGATCCTGATTTATAATTCCTCTTTTATTGTCAGGATCTAGTTTCGGGTTGGAACTAGAACACTTCTCCAAAAGGTTCATGTTCTAGTTTTTCTCCCAATATTGATCCCAATCTTTTCTTTTTCACCCTTTCACCTCATCATCTGATTTAGTTTTTTGTCATCGTTGTTCATCTTTGGTTCTTGCATTGGTTTCTAGGTCATCATGTCGTTTGATTTTTGATTTCATGTTATGTTGTCTAGTCTTGGTGTCATCTTCAAACCTTTTTCTGTTTTCCCCTTTGAGTCTTGGAAAATACAAAAAAATCAAAAAATACAAAAATACAAAAGTTTAAAAACTGAAAAAAATAAAAAGATTTTCAAAAGTTAATTTTTATAAAAGCATTAAAATACAAAAAAATAAAACTTAGAGAATCAAATAAAATAAATCTCTAAACAAAAAATAAAATTAAAAGGGAATGTTTAAAATAAACAAATCTTTTATTTCAAAATTTTTAAAATTTAATAAATATATATTTTGTAAGTTAAAAAATAGATTTAGAAAAATCATAAAAATTCAAAAATCTTAAAAAGAAATAAAAATTAAATAAACTTAAAAAAAATTTAAAAAAATGTTCATGTTCCAGGTGAAGACCCAAACTTGACCTCACTGATGCTAAGAGCTCAAGAAAAGGAAATAGAACGGTCCATTGGGAATACAAATCATCGACAGACCATTAGAAGGGTCCTCCAAAAGTTCAAAGTCAAGGTGCACTTTTGATCCTCGACTCTCCAAGGCAGGAAATAGGTGAAAGGGATTCGTTGAAGCTTCAAACAAATGCACACACAACATAAAAGAGAAAATGAAGCATGTCAATTTTTTGACAAAATGCTTCAAAGAAAATTCCCAATGCAATGAGGATTATAAGATATGCACAAAAAGATTTGTTGAACCAACAATATAAACTTTCTAGAAAAGAAAAATGTCACGATGCCAAGAAAAGGCCATGAAAAGGCAAATTTATTGAAAGGCTTTAGCAATTTTCAAGTGACATGAACATGAATGCAAAATATGGAAGAAAAGAAGAGGTGATTAAATCTTTGATTGAATGCCTCAAGGATGCAACATATGATGGAATTAAATAAGTGCAATTATGTGCATAATTTTTTTTTGTTGAAAAGCTTTTAGAGTTCTACAAATGTATGTAAGTGAATTTTCTATCAAAGGTCGTACTTGCAACTCTCTCGATTGACAAGTATGCAGTATGGGAAGCGTAGATGAGGTCGCGAAATTGTAGGCTCATAGTTTGTTTGACATAATCTTGCAAAGAAATGTTATCTCACGAAGTGCAATGGCTATGAATATGCATCATCAATCAAATTTTGAGTAAACATGTATGCAAATGTGCAAACCTAGACATGGCTCATGATTGTCTGACATACCCCCCTAAAATATTTATAGCCTATGCATGTGGAAATAGGGGAGGTTTGAAATAGTATATGGGAAGCTATCGAAGCATAAAGGATTCCAAGATTTTATTGGATGGCGTAATTGCAATTGCCTCAGTGGAAAGGAATGTGAATACAGAAGCATGGAAAGATGTTGTCAATATCCTACAAAACCCCTCCAGAGATATCATCTCATGAAATGCAAATTTTGCAAGAAAGATCAAGTAAAGTTTTCTCAATGACACACGAAGGCAACTCTCACATGGATTTTATCTTTGGCTTTTAGGTTATTGGTCTAGAATTCACCTTCTATCAACAATTAGAAAAACAATGAACTATCAACCATTATTGCTGAGAAGATTTTACATGTGGAAGTGGGTATATTTTCAATGTTTGTATTAAAGAGAGGAAATATTGGCCTAAATTGTAGATCTCTTGGGTTGACCTTTGAGGCCAATAGTGGTGTTAGAGTTCATTTCTCAAAGGTCTTTAGAAAGAGAAACACCCATATACCCATCTCAGAGATGTGAATTTTTCATATGGAATATTGTATTTGTTTGTAGGGATTCAGGTGGATGTCTTGGGTTTCCTTGACATGTCATCTGGGAAATCAATAGTTATGTGTTCCTAGTTTGATGAAATTTGCACAGTTGGGAGGAATTCTTTTAATCATAAATTTTCTTTTTGGAGGCCCCATGTCATTAATTTGAGTGAATGGGAAGTGTTCACGGGAAAAGAGATAATTTTGATCATCTTGTATTAGTGCAAGGTTGCCAAAACTGGTGATGTAAAAGTATTGTGATGTTCGAATTGGAGATGAACTGAAAGTTTTACTTTCGAAAGATTGAAGCAAATTGGTGACGAAGTTTTAGATACATGCCATAACATTGTTATTAATGTTGTTTTATTTTAAAATGACATTAAAATTTTAAAAAAGGGATTTTATTATTTCAATTATGAAATTAAAAGTTCTTTTTATTTTCATTTAATTGAAATAATTTAAAATTAATTTATTTTTGAAATTAATTACTAAATGATTAATTTAATAAGTTAATTAATATATTATGATTTTTATAGGTGCTTTAAAATATATTGGATTGCAATGGGTAATTTGCAAATTAGATATGAAAATGTGATATTTTCTAAAAAGATTATCATCTGCGAGTAAAATTGGCAAGTGAAGGTGCTATGTGACAAAAAAATATAAAATGTATGCTTTTTACATTGTGGGAAAGGATAGACTTCGAATAAAGCTGGAAGATGCAACTCTCAAATTGAAGTCAACTAGAGTAAAAAAAAATTGAAAGAAAAAGTTGCCTTTGTGAGAGAGACTGCGTGCATGCAAAAATTTTATTTTTCATATTTTCTTTTGGAAAGAATTATGTAATCAATGAGTTATTTATTGTCAAATCAAGCTCATTTGATGGGGTTAGATAGTTGTAAGTTAGATAGGAGATAGTTAGATTTTTTCTGAGAAGTAGGTTAGCTGATTAAAGTTTAGCAGTAGAATAGACAATAGATTTTTCTACATTCTTAGCATAGTGGAGTTGATTCAAATACATTGGTTTATGTGCATTGGTGAAGTTTTCTAGAATTATAAATTTTTCTTATACATTTTACCAAAGTAGAAGCATCTAGATTCAAACCTACTTTGAGTTACACTCTGAATGGTATTTGTCTTGTTAATAATCTAATTTGAAGTTCTTCAAGGAATGAATAAAGTTTTATCTTTTTCTTCAGTTCAAATTGTAATGGATAATCTACTATATGCTATTGATTTATGCAATGCGAATGAATGCACAATTGTGTATTGGTTACATGTTGATTTATTCTATAGTTTAAATATGAATTCCTTGATGAATAATGGGACTGGTTAATTAGATGAATCAGCATTCCTCTCTTTCTTGCATCCCTGACTTGTATTTTTATTTTCTTTATCCTTTAGTTAAAGTAGCTTTAGATAGGATTTTAATCTTGTAGCAACCTAAATTCTTAATAACTAGTAGACCCCTTGGATGTTACAACCATATTGACCACTCAACAAAGTCAGCAATGTTGTGACCCAATTCCCAGGACCTTGAGAAGTGTTTTATTTAATGATCATTCACTTCTTTCAAGAGAAGTATGGTGATTTCATCTTGCCTACATGTTGTTGTGCCAATTTGGCCATCAACAGACCTCATGAAAGTTACACTAATTATGACACTACTATAGCCTAATATTGCTTCAAACTTTTTAAAACCTTCTTAGGATACACTAGTAATCACTATAATTTTATAAGAAGCTATTTTGGTATAGTTACAAATAGTTACCACCCTAGATGTTGAACTAGTTTTAGAAACCTTGCTTTAGATGAGTTTGGAGAAGAAAAATAAAAATTAATAGCCTAAAAAAATGGTAAAAAGAAAGATAATCTAGCTATCTAGAGAGGAGGAAGAAGAATTTGATGGAGTACAAAAGCCTCCACAAAAGAAGAAAAGGGAGAATACTATCGAAATCTCACAATATGAAGTCCCTCAATAATCACAACAAGCAATTTATTTCATTGCTACTGCAAATACAATAATATAAGTAGAGAATAAAATAAATCTTAATGAAGTACATCATAAGGTTCAATAGGCGATTAGGAGTCATTAAGGGCTTCTATACAAGTTTTAGGTACTAACCTAACCACAGAATAGGAGCAATTAGTACAAGCTCAAGAAAAAGAGATTCAGATAAAGAAAACCTTAATGGAAGGGGAACAAATGGAAATGGATAAGGTATAAAATGAAACAAAAAATATTACCAAAATATCCATGATTTCATTTTGGAAGAAGAGAAATCAAGACAACAAACAACATCTCCTCTAGAAAGTAGTCAACTGAGTGGGGGAGATGATGGGGAACAAGAAGTAAATACTATAGAGGCATCCACATCTGCATCCTCTATCCAATCAATAAAATATTTATTAGCCCAACAAAACCAATTGCAACTAACACCCACATTGCAACTACTATAGTTTCTAGTAATAGGTTACCAAGTGAACCTATCAAGCATTTACCCACTATAGAAATTTCAATTAGGGGACATATTCCATGTTGATTATCATGGTGAAGAAAGCTTGCAATATGAACTTAAATAGGTGAATGCAAATCTGAAATATGTAGATTAACCTTTAGCCTTAGTGTGAAGAAAGAATGAGAGAGAGAGATAGAAGAATCATAACACATGCAACAACAAATTTACGTGGAGAAACCCCAAAGGGAAAAAACTCCACCACCGAAAGAGAGGAAAGTATATTAATAATATTATGAAATATTACATGCAACAATAGACTTCTCTTATCATCCTTGTAAAATCCTGTAGCACCCTGTTACCTTGCAAACTTGCAAAACTGAATTGAATAACTCTAGCTCAAGGCCCCTATTTAAAGAGATTTGTGAGGATGAAAGCCACCATGGTTTCACCAAAAAATAGGCAGCAATACCACCTAGAAAAACCCATGCCTCCCTTCATGAAATGGTCATGATTTCCTAAAAATAGCCTCTTATAGATGCTCTTATAGCTATCATAAGGCATAACTTATGCATGATCACCTGGGGTCAAAGATAGCATATTCTGTCATAGGAATTTGTCATACTTGTCATAGGAATCTATCATACTATCATAGCATCTTATGACAACTGTCATACATGTCATAGATGCTCTTACAACATCCTAACAACCTCATTCTAGAAGATTCCAAGTGGGACACCTAGCTATTTTGTCCTTTTCCTAAATGACAAACGGTAATGGTAACACTACATTTACATTGTCTCTTTCACCACTGTTGGCTAAATGGTTTCACCTCTTATGGGTAAATGTTGAAAAAACTTTAAGAGAATAATTAATTAATGGATTTACAAGGTTGATGGAACCTAAATCCTAACATTCTTCCATTTTGCATCATACATTTTAAATTACACCCATAGAGATACAATTACATAGAATTAAGTACAGTGATCAAGGTCCATGCCCTTCTTGCACCAAGAGAACTTTTTTGTGGTGACTTGCTTCGTAAGAGAATCTGAAACATTATCCAAAGTGTCAACTTTTTCAATCAAGACCTATCCATTCTCAACCATTTCTCACACAAAGTGATACTGAACATCAACATGCTTAGTACAAGCATGGTACATAGGATTTTTAGCCAAACATATGGCACTTTGACTATCACATCCGATCCTCACTATCCTGTAATCAAAACCAATACCATTACCAAGTCTTTGTAACCAAACCGCCTCCTTAGAGGCATGTGTAGCAGCCATATACTCTACTTTAGTTGTGGACAAAGCAACTGTAGGTTGTCTTTTACTCATCCAACTTACTGCACCTCCAAACAAAGTAAACACATAGCCACTAGTGGACATTCAACTATCCAAGTCACCTTCCCAATCTAAATCAACAAAACCTTGTATGTCTGATGACTTATCAACATTGTCCGTACCATGATAAACCAAATAGTAATCATAAGTGCCTTGCAAATATCTAAATACCCTTTTAACAAAATTCCAATGTTCTTTAACAGGGTTAGACATAAACCTGCTTAGAACTCCCACTATTTGGGCTATATCTGGTCTAGTACAAACCATTGGATACATTAAACTACCGACAACACTAGCATAAGGAACTTTAGACATTTCATCAATATCATCATCCAATTCAGGACACACGTCTAAATTTAACCTAGTACCAACAGGAAATGGAATATTTACTGGTTTACAGTCCTGCATATTAAACCTCTGCAAAATAGTGTTAACATACTAACTTTGACTTAACCAAAGCTTTCTATGAACTCGATCCCTAATGATTTCCATCCCAAGAATATATTTAGAAGCCCCTAAATCTTTCATATCAAATGTGCTAGAAAGCTAAGTTTTAAGTTCCCTAATCATTGCCTTATTGTTACCAATGAACAACATATCATCCACATATAAGACAATAATCAGTATTTGATAATCAATAACTTTAACATAAACACAGTGATCCTTTTCACTTCTAACAAAACCCATCTTTAATGAAAAAGCATCAAACTTCTAGTACCACATCCTCGGTGACTGTTTCAAACCATATAGAGACTGTTTTAACCTACAAACCAAGTGTTCTTTTCCTTTCACAAAAAAACCGTTAGGATGTTACATATAAATTTCTTCCTTGAGATCCCCATGCAAGAAAGCAGTTTTAACATCCATTTGTTCTATTTCTAAATCATAAGCAACAACAATGGATAAAAGGAATCTAATAGAAGTTAACTTAGCAATAGGAGAGATATTTCACCAAAATCAACTCCCTCTCTATAGGAGTAGCCCTTGGCCACTAATATGGCCTTGTACTGTTCCAACTTACCGTTTGCACCAAACTTCTTTTTATATACCCACTTACAACCAATGGCCTTTCTTCCTTTGGGAAAACTAAAAAGATCCTAGGTGTCACAATTTTTCAAAGACATCATCTAATCCCGTATGGCCTGCATCCAAGACTCACATTCTTCTAAAGAGAGAGCCTCCCTAAAAGATCTAGGTTCATCATCAGTAAATATCAAAGCAAATTTACAACGAAAATCGGGTGGGCTATACCTATCAACTAGATTTCATTGTCTTGTGGACCTTCTCAAAGGTGGAGTAAGAGATTCCTCCTCATGTTCATCCTCATTGTTTTCAACTTCTTCTATTACAATATATTCTTCAGAACTCTCTTCTTCTTCTCTATCTTCTTGTCCATCTCTCTGTTCTTCCACATGTGCATCTTCTTGCTTAGTTTCAAAATGCACTATTTTTGACTTTTCCTTTGGTTGCTCATCTTCAAAGTTAGCTCTAAATTCCCTAAAAATAACATCTATAGAAAATATCATCTTTCATGTTAGTGGATTCCAAAGTTTATAACCTTTAATATTTTCACCATAACCTACAAAGATGCATTTCTGAGATTTGGGATCCAATTTAGACCACTTCTCTTTAGGCACATGAACAAAATCCTCACAACCAAAGACCCTTAAGGGTGAAACTGAAGGATTTTTACCCAACCACATTTCATAAGGTATTTTATCAACAAGAGCTTTACAAGGAGATCTATTAATTAAATAACAAGTAGTACCAAAAGCTTCTTCCCAAAACCATTTATCTAACTTAGCACTACTTAACATGCTCCTAGCTCTTTCCATTAATGTACGGTTCATTCTTTCTGCTACCCCATTTTGTTGGGGTTTGTAAGGTGTAGTCGTTTGCCTAACAATTCATGCATGTTTACAAAACTCATCAAATTCCTTAGAACAATATTCACCCCCATTATCATATCCCAATACTTTTATCGTATAATATGTTTGCTTTTCAACCAATGCCTTAAATTCTTTAAATTTGGTGAAAACTTTAGATTTTGTATGCATAAAATAAATCCAAGTATATCTTGAGTAATCATCCATGAAGGAAACATAATAACATGATCTACTCAAAGAATCTATATCCAATGGACCACATACATCTGAATGAATTAGTTCTAACAATCCATTAGGTTTATTAGTTCCTTTAGGAAATGATGACCTATTTTGTTTACCAAACACACAATCCTCAAAGAAATCATTTTTACCAACAAAATAATTAGAAATACCGTCTACTAGTTTCTTATCAAGTATGGTCCTAAGACCTTTTTCACCAATGTGACCCAATCTATGGTGCCACAACATACATTCCACTGGTACATTTTGACCCATTTTTTTATGATCATTCATCAAAATTTTGACGGTCGTTCATCGCTATTATTCCATCATAATTTCAACAACATTTGAAACGTCAAAATTTGGGCCCGACATCCTCAAAATTTTGACGAACGATCATCTAAAAATGGGTCAAAATGTACCAGTGTGCATTTTCAGTGCTAGTTACAAAAGAGGAGTTACAAAAAGTAGAGGCATGTAAAGTAAATAAATTCCCTGTCTGAGATCCTTTAGCAACCACCAAACTTCCCCTTACCATCCTGCAACCAGACTTGTCAAATGTCACATTCATTCTAGAATCATTCAACTTGGAAATAGAAATTAAACTTTTTGTAAGTCCTAGAATATGTAAAACATCATCAAGGATTTTAACCCTCCCATCACTGAAACACAACTTTACCTTTCCTTTATCGACAATCTTTTGTGAGCTGTTGTCACCCATGAAGACCTCTCCTCCATCATATTCTTTGTATGTAGAAAAACACTCCTTGTGAGGAGTCATATGGAAGGAAGCACCTAAATCAATAAGCCAAGCATCATTGCAAATAGTGTTAGCTGAAATAATCAAAGCATCAAAATAACTATTATCAGAGGAATTTTCTGTGAAAGAAATTGCATTCATTTTCTTATTTCTACATTCCTTCTTCACATGTCCCTGTTTACCACAGTTCCAACACTTCACTCTGCTCTTTACAAGGGTCTTAGATCATCCTTTATACTTATCCTTCTTCTTATCCCCTTTAGGCCCTTTCTCCTTGGGCCTACCTCGCACATGCAAGGCATCTTGGGAGCCACTATACATGGTCTTCCTCCTCATCTCCTCTAAAAGAAGTATGGGAATAACATTATCCATCTTAGGTTATGCACCACCACTTGTTATAACCATAATTAAATTTTCTCAAGATTCTGGCAAAGAGAAAATCAATAGAATACATTTATCCTCATCTTCTATTTTAACATCAATAGATGCAAGCTGACTTATAATCAAATTAAAAGCATTCAAATGTTTAGCAATATAATCACCATTCTTCATCTTTAATGAATATAAACATCTTTTGAGATACAACTTGTTAGACAAACTCTTAGTTTGATAGATTTCACCTATCTTCCTCCAAAGCTTGTATGTTGTGTCTTTTGAAGAGACATTCAGGAGGACAGAATCAGTGAGACACAACCAAATGGCCCCTCGAGCCTTCTTGTCTAACTTCTTCCAATCTTCATCCGACAAGGTTGAAGCAGATGGCTTCTTATCAACTAAAATTGGTAACCACTGATCTCTCTCCTCAAGGAGATCCTCCACTTTCAACTTTCACATCTCGTAACTAGTGCCATTGAAATTCTCAATATCTTGACGAGAGGTGGAGGCCATGGTATACAATCTTTCACAAATCTACAAAATTCACAACACAAAAGCTCCCACTGCAGCAAAAACCTTCAACACTTTAAAAGGAAAGCATCCCTTCCTTAACAGAACTGTTAGCTCTGATACCAAATGTTGATTATCAAGGTGAAGAAAGATTGCAATATGAACTTAAATAGGTGAATGAAAATCTGAAATATGTAGATTAACCTTTAGCCTTAGTGTGAAGAAAGAATGAGAGAGAGAGATAGAAGAATCATAACACATGCAACAACAAATTTACATGGAGAAACCCCAAAGGGAAAAAACTCCACCACCAAAAGAGAGGCAAGTATATTACTAATATTATGAAATATTACATGCAGCAATAGACTTCTCTTATCATCCCTATAAAATCCTGCAACACCCTATTACCTTGCAAACCTGCAAAATTGAATTGAATAACTCTAGCTCAAGGCCCCTATTTAAAGAGATTTGTGAGGATGAAAGCCACCATGGTTTCACCAAACAATAGGTAGCAATAACACCTAGAAAAACCCACTCTTTCCTTCATGAAATGGTCATGATGTCATAAAAATAGCCTCTTACATATGCTCTTATAGCTGTCGTAAGGCATAACTTATGCATGAGCACCTGGGGTCAAAGATAGCATATTCTGTCATAGGAATATGTCATACTTGTCATAGGAATCTATCATAATGTCATAGCATCTTATGACAACTGTCATACATGTCATAGATGCTCTTACAACATCCTAACAACCTCATTCTAGAAGATTCCAAGTGGGATGCCTAGCTATTTTGTCCTTTTCCTAAATGACAAACGGTAATGGTAACACTACATTTACATTGTCTCTTTCACCACTGTTGGTTAAATGGTTTCACCTCTTATGGGTAAATGTTGAAAAAAAATTAGGAGAATAATTAATTAAAGGATTTACAAGGTTGATGGCACCTAAATCCTAACATTCCACACCACCACAATAAATAAAAGGATATGGTAAGGTAGGAGGCTCAAGATAAAATTCTAAAAAGGAAAGTAGAAGAGGTAACAAAGAAGTGTGTAGAAGTTCACTCCCAATTAGAAGTGAAAATAAAGACATAAAATGGAGTATAGTGGAGGAAAAAATGTTATATTAATTTTATGTTTAGTGGCCCTATTGGCAATTTTTGTCATTTATTTCAATGCTAATGGTTGAGTTGTTGTTATTGATGTCAGTACTAAGGCTTGTGTTGTTGTGATTAATGTATGTACATGAGTAACATATTGCTATTCCTTAAGCATAGGTTGTCTTTGTTGCACTTAGTTTGGGCTAACATTGATTGAAGAGTTGAAGGATTTCATGGTTGGCTATCATGCCTTAACAAAGTAGTAGTATTTTTGATGTTCATATAATGAATTATTTATATCAGTAGAGTTGTTCTTATACTGATACATGAAAATAAGGATTAGAAGCATTAAGATGAGTATTAGAAGCATTAAGATGAGGATTAAAAATATTAAGATGAGGATTAGAAGCATGACTAATGTTGGAGAAATGTTGTTGATAGTCTATAGTATGTCTATTGCTCTCTCTTGATGTTCTTGATAGTATATGTGTCATTGAAAGAAATATTTGTTCTCTGCATGTTCCTAAATTGATTCTAGTTTAGGAAGAAGCATTGAAGTTTGTTGAGGAGAATGGTTTGCATTCCTCCATTGTTGTAGTTCTATTCTTGCAGTTTGGTATTCAATGTTAGTGCTTTATGTATGTTGCAGTCCTATCTTTTCAAGTCATCTGTGTTACTAAGGAGAAAACTATGAATTGCAAAAGATTGGTAGTGTTGTTAGTTGTCTGCGCTAGTCTGAGAAATGCTTCATATTTATTTTCATTCATGTCCCTAATCCTATAGCTTGGTGAATGTTCACTCAACATTTGTGCAATGTCTCAGTTCCAATATCATATGTTGAAGTTGTCTACAAGTTGTTCTACTAATGCTACAACATTCAATCATGTATCATGTGCTTCCTAAACAAAGTGTTCTATACATGTTTGATATGTAATGGCCATTTATGCCATGAAAGCATGAAAGAAGTATATGAAAGTGATGTTGGATTTTCAAGGGACATCACTATGTGATCCACATGTTGCTAATTGGCCACTTTGGTCCTAAATTATGTTTTGATTTAGCTTTTTGGGTTATTTGTGGATATTTATGGAAGGACTTACACAATTTTTGTTTTGTTCAAAGTTCTTATCCTAAAATTCTAAGCTTTCTAGTCAAAATCGGTGATTAGGGTTTGTTAAAATTGTGTCTAGGATTTTTCCTAAGTCCTTAAACCCTCCTATAACCCTATGTTTCATATGCTTGCATCACGTTACTCTATTTTATTATTGATTTGTTGTAGCCTGTATCTAGTCCTCTAAGCTATGACTTATGTCCTATAGGTCATGTAATTAATGGTCCTATTTACCTAGCATTACCCATTAATTCCATCACCTTTGGTATTTTAAAATATCACATTATGTGTGCCAAAATAATTCATTGAAAATCCTAGTCTACATGGTTTATGAAAGGTTTAAAACTTATTATGCCATTAACCTAGTTGTTGCCTCCTTTAATGAAAAACTTTTAAGCACATGTCTAAATCTTTGCCTTAAGTTGTTTGTAGCCTCAATTATATGCTATCAAGTGTCTACATTTTATTTGCTTCCACCGTTCCACAAGAATTATTTATGCCGAAGGTGTATCCAATGTGAAGAAGAGCAAGCTAAAATTGCGGATCGACGATTTGTATTATCTGGGAGATGATTAAAATTGTTTCCTCCATTGGATGCTTTTTACTATTTTATGTCGCTTTAAATGTGTCGCATCATCAAGACATTAAATTTGTGACCTTCATTGGCATCATTCCCACCTGTATGTCATTGTGGACATTCATCAAAACATTTTGTGCTCCTCCAAACTCTTCCCCACTGGTATTGACCTTTCACTTCCCCAATTTGACAAGCTACAGCCTAAAAATAAAGATTCGACGAGGTTTTTAGAGTTTCACTTCTCCAATTCGGTGAGCTACAATAAGTGGGGTTGTTTTGGCATGGTAGCTAAGGTTTGCTTGCAATGCCATGGGATAGTTGTAATGAAGCACATGATCTTAACATATTGCTTTATGATTGTTTTACATTAGAGTAGATAGTCTAGAAGATTCTGTGGATCCCCACAATCTTCATTAGACTTTGAATTTTGTGCGGATTCCTACGTTTATTCTAAAAGGGTGTAAAATGAATGCAGAGCATGGTCATTTGTGCAACGGGCATAGGAAATCACCAGATGGTTCACAAAGCTCTATGGACATGGACATGGATAGTATTTAACCTCTAAACCTAGAAAGATGAAAGCATATATGTCTTCTTCCATTCTTTTTGAATTGGGTTTTTCTTTCTCTACCTACAAATGTTGTGTTGTATGCTTTTTGGTGTCAATTGCCACAAAATTTGGTGGTGGATTGTATTTTCATAAGATGGGGGTCAGTAAATTTGGGAAAGATAGATTTTGAGTATTTATCCCTTTTACAGTTTACAGTTTTCCCCAAAACTCTTATGTATAATGCTTTCCCAATCTTATGCATTTTTCCCTTATGCTCAATTCTCACTGTAATTTTCTTCTTCTTTGATTTTAAAATCTATCATAATTTTGTTTCTTTGATGGGAGAAAATAGTTGGATTATTTGCTTCTGCATGTTGATCATTTTTATCAATCAGATATGCACCCTTTGTCAGATTTGCAAAAATCAGACTATCTATTGAAACATGGAAACTCTTTTTAGATGTGGGTCATCTATGGAAAAAGAGAATATCCAGAGTGAGCTGGTTCTCTGAAAGATGAATCCTATTCTAATTGATTTTCAAGTAAAGAGTTAGAAGGATGAACTCAATTTAAAACTTAAGGCTAAAATCCTAACACTTAAACTATTTGACCAACTTCAAGAAGATTCTGATAATAACTCACTCTCACCACCTCTTTAAAACTTGATTCTCACAATCTCACAACACATATAATCCAAAACTGATTTGTGCAAAGGTTTGAAATAAACACAAGGCACAACCTGAATTAGAATGCAACTCTTACAAATCACCTAACAACAGTAAGACAAGAAAAGGATTAAATAGATTTCAATCACAAGACACATCAAATTACTATTGCAAAGCATAAACAAGAACTAAGAAAGGAAAAATCTACTATTTTATTGAGTCAAGGAGTGAAAACTCTCAAAATCTGAGTAAAAAGAAGTTTAGAAGCTCCAAGTGTGTCTGAGCTAGAAACTAGAATCTGAACTTTGAAGAAGAAGAAAACTAAGTCTTCTTCAAGATAAATCCCTCCAAAAACCCTAATCCGAGCTCAAAAAGAAAGCTCAAGGAAAAGGTATCAAAATTGTCTGAGTCTACACAAAAGTAGAAAAACTCACTTTTTCCATGTTCACACTGTCCAACCCCTAAAAATAGACCAAATCTAATTTTAAAGCAAATAAAACAAATTATCCATCTAGCAGGCAACTCAAATCTGACCAAGGCAATATCTCAAGAAATCTGCTAAGAATAGAAAAGAATAAAACAATTTGTTTTATTCCTGCTTTACATATTTTGTAGATCTTATCTTCTCATAATCTGACCTATTTTTGCAATTAAAGACTTTTTAAAAATCTTTTGCAAAATTACACAGCCTTATTTCTCTAGTACAATAATTGATTTTTCTTTTAAAAAAAAAAAAATACAAGGCATATCTCTTATGTATACTTCAATTGATTTCTTTTAAAACCAATTAGAAACAAACAAAGCTAAGGCACAAATCTTACCAAGGAACCTAAAACAAAAAACATTAAAATCATTTATTTTTGATAAAATCCCAACCCATAAGATTGATTTCTATAGATAAAATTTGGGCATGAATATTATTGACTTCTCTAAAATCAATAAAAAATGGAAACTAAGGCACAAGCAAAATAAAACAGAAGGCTTCTATCGGCCACCATGGGTATTTAGGCATAAACCCTAAAGTCTAAGGTTATAAAATGTTTCATTGGCAAGCCTAAAGACCTAGGAAAAATCTAAATATGAAGACCTCCATAGTGCTCGACCTAAGGCATAAAGCTAAGGCATTAATCCTAAATGAAAATCCCACTTTCGTATTAGGGCATGAGGATGGAAAAAACTTGGATCAAACCCTAAAATCACATTTCATTTCTCACTTGCAACTCTAGAAAACTCTGCCTGGAGGAGATGCCACCACCACCATGCTTAGGGTTTCAATTTTTTTGTGGGAGATTTGAGCTCTATACTTGTTGTTTCTATTGAATTTCCACAAGTCCCTGGTGGTCAGAACATTATCAAGCTCTTTCAAGCTCCGTTACTATATTTTTTTCACAGATTTTAGCCATAAGGCCACGGCCACATATGTGTTTATCTGAATTTACTCCATTTTCCTATGCTTTGTTTATATTATTTTTGTGTTCCTTCATATGAGCTCGACTATTGATCTTGAAAGCTCTGTGTGAGCTCGACCAAGACTTCTTTGATCTTCTACAAGCAAATGATGGTAAGCCACTGTGTTTTTATTATTTTCATTCAAGCAAAGCTTACAAATGCAAGAAAATTATGATAGGCCATGAGCTTGATATGCTTCCTTGATGAAATTTATGTAAGAACCCTCCTTTTTCCCATTTTATTTGATCTTTAGGATCTAATAGTAACTCAAAGGGTTTACCTTTTGGGAGTTGATGAACATTTACAAGCCAAGGGCTCCCTCCAGGCCGCGGCCACTCATGCTCAAACTGGGCATTTGCGAACCTTTTTGGGCTTGACCCAGGAGATCATTTGTATATTTAACACTTCTAAAACAAAAAATCCCATATGGGTATGTGTAATTTTGAAGAAATCACCCCTATCTTTGTGATTTCTGTTGGAAATAATGTGGTCCACTATGATACAAAAAAATCTAAGCTTCAAATAAAACCTCCATACAGATATTCTATTATGCTTATGTGGTTTTCTTATGAAACCCTCACATGGGTAAATGGTATTTTGGATAAAATACATTCCTTGCTCCTCTATTGAAATACCCATATGGGTAAACTGGAAAATAAACAAGAATTTGTATTTTCATATATTCAAAGTTCGGGCTTGACCAAGCATGGCTTTCATTGGTATTATGAACTCCTTAATTTCCATCATATGGTTTTTTGTTGATTATGAAGAAAATTTATTTTTGAAATGAAATTCTCATACGGGCTTCCTGCATTTCAAATATACTGTACTTTTTTCAAAATCCCAATGTGGGTGCTCCTAAAAATTGAAAGAAAAATACATTTTGTTTAGAAATCCTTTCCTTTATGAGAATTAGCACATATAATCTTGCTCCATCTTCTTTATAATTTACTACTTTCCCTTTGATTGTATGGAAAACTCTAGCTTGGCCTTGCAAATTTTAATTTTCTGTACATGATAAGGAATAATAAAACCCCCAGATGGTTTTCATGAAGGAACCTGATAGATTCCTCACTTCCAGTTTGCATTTGTAAATTGTTAGTGCTATCATTTATATGCAAATCTGTACATACTCCTTTTGCTACAAAATATCCTTCCTTGAAGTAGCTAAAATTGAAATGAGTTTGATCCTTGGCGCATTTGATAATGATGCTTAAAATCTCCACTAGATGCCTCTGTCCTTTCATATTCTTTGCTCATTCTAGAAACAATCTCTTTTCGTGTGTAATCTATCAATTATTCTTTGAAAGGTATACTTTGAATGACTAAAAAATTGAAAGATAGAAGAGAACAAATATCCAAAATAGTGCATTTGATTGTCTCCTTTTCAAAACAGTGATGCACTAAACTTACCTAATGCTACCCTTGCATTCTCAGCTAAACTGAAAATGACTATTTTGTTGGTCATTTGCCTTACTTTATTAATCAATTGGCTACTGGTCACTGTATTGATCTTTGTAATCCTTCATTCTAATGGGAAATTGAGACTCTTCACATGTCTCCATGCTTGACTGCCCTTTAAAATTATGCTCTTCTATCTGACACTCTTCATGCATTTTTATGCTCTATTATTTAAAACCGCTTTATGTCTTGCTCTCTTCTGAAATGAAAATCTATAACATTTCTCTTCATTGAGGCATCATGTATGCCTATTCACTATCACTAACATGAGCATGAACATTTTTGAAATTTGCATAATATTATGAACATCATGAACAAATAATACTATAGCAGAAGAATAAAACCATACATGAGTGTTTGAGATAAATGTACTCAGTTGAATTGATTGAGTTGATTAAACCCATTGTTCACATGTAGCTTTCATAAATGTATTTGACTGTTATGAGTGAACAGTCAACTTAATAACTTGATGGATGGATTTTTTTTTACTCTTTCAGTTGTATATTTCCTTTCTTGATGAACATGATGATTGCAATCTCCTTTTCAACCACTTGTAATGTATAAGGGGCAGCATGCCAAGCTCTACCCTTGTGGGAGCCCATTTTTCTCCACATGCTTGATCTTCAAATGATAATCAGCTTCATGATTTTCCCTATACCAGCACAAAGAAACAAACGATGTTAGCATAAAACAATATATGATGATGTTGATGTCTCTCTTTCAGCTCATGTTTCTGCACTTTTATTGATTGTTTCATTGTATGATTAGTAGCATACTACATTATCATTGATATTTCATGTAGGTATATTCATATTCGGAGCTATAACATCTCTCTTTTCCTTCTTATAGATCAATGGAGCTCAGAGAATAAAAAATGGTGCACCACTTCTACGTCAGTCATCAACCAATAGGCAATGATGATTTTGTCTATACTTATGTGACTTTTCCTTTGATGCATCTTCCATAGTGTAGTGTGATGCTTATGATGCACTATAACAGTTACATCCACGGCTTGTGTGGATATTCAATTTCAATCTTCTGCTTTTCATTTTAAAAAGAAAATGCATTTATGATGCAATATTGTATCATCATTTGAATGTATCACCATTTGAATTCTTGTAATCAAATGAAATGTTGTAAATATGAAAAGCATCATGAAATAAAACAAAGCAATTGAAATTCTTTGTTTGCTAAATGCTCAATCATGTACTCCATTTGATTGTGAAACACTGAAAAGAAATTTCTCAAAACTTAGTTTCCTCATTTCAATGCATAACTGTTGCTTATAAAATGATAAATAAGATGCAATCAGCACTTAGCATATGGAGAAATAACTATATTTTCCACTTTTAAATATAACATTATTTAGTCAGCTCCACCAATTGAGTTGTAGCAAAAAATTGGTAATATTTTGGTGATTTCTGCTAAATGCTTGCCTACTAAGCATAGATCAGTTGCCTTAAAACACTCCATTGGGCGCAGAGTCAAATATGCTACTTCATGAAACTCAGAACTTGAACAGTAACACTACAAACAATAGCAAAATAAAATGAAACAAAACTAAAAGTAAACTAACAGGCCCTAGTGGCCAATAGAACATGCGTAGTAGTGCTTAGGGAAAGCAAAACTACTAAAAAGAAATGTGTTGAAAGTGCTTATTGCAACAAATACTCTACTTATTTACAAGATAGAACTTATCTCAGAGGAAATGCTTAAGGTGGATCCCATAAACTGGGATAGACAACACCTCTCAAGTCAACTTGGAAAGTTGAAACGAATTGTGTTCTTTGCACTCTGTAATCACATAAGGCCCATCCCAAATAGCATCAAACTTGGAATGTCATCTGGGTCTACTCTTATATTCATTCCACTTGAAGACCAGATCACCAATAATGAACTCTCATGGTCTTTCCTTCTTATCAAAAGAGCTCTTCATCTGTACCTGATGTATCTCCAATTGTCTTAATGCTTCCTTTCTAGTTTCTTCAAGCTCTACCAGCTGTGCAAATCTCACTGCAAGAGGTTGTTCATTCAACAATTCCAGTTCTTTAACATAACTTAAAGTTGGTAACTCAATGGAAATATGTAACTTAGCTTCTTTTCCATAAGTTAGAATGAAAGAAGAAAAACCAATAGCCCTTTGAGGAGTTATTATGTTAGCCCAGAGAGCTAACTTAAGCTTTTCATGCAATGTCCTTTGATTGTCCTCTACAGTCTTCTTGATTATCCGAATCAGATTCTTATTTGTAGATTCTGCTTGACCATTTCCCTACGGATAATAATTAGAAGATGTGTTCAAATAAATATTATTTCTAACTGACTAATTAGAAATCCTTAAACCAATAAAAGCTAAACCATTGTTAGAGATTATTGAATCTGGAACACCAAATCTTGACACGAGATCTTGATAAAAATTGAGCACAAAAGTCTTGTTTGCTTCTTTCAAAGTAACTTCCTCTGTCTACTTGGTAAAATAATCCATGGCAATAAGTATCCACTTATGACCCGCACTTGAAGACGGATTGATAGGACCAATAAAATCTAAGACCCACTTAGCAAAGGGTTGTTCCACTTGAATCGGATGCAGGGGCAAGGTTGCAAGCCTTTATTTTCCAGAAAATAAAGCACATATCTCACATTTTCTGACCCAAGCAATAGCATCTTTTAGCAAATCTGGCCAATAATAACTATCTCGCATAATTTCCAGGGTTGTTTTTCTTGCAGTGAAATGACCTCCTGAAGGTCCATCATGAAATTCTGCTAAAAGCTTGTCAACTTGATCAGGTTGAATACATCTTAATAAAAAACCTTGGAAATCTCTCCTATAAAGAATGCCATCAATAATTGCATAAGGAATGGCTTGTAATTTGTAATACCTTCTTTTCGCTCTGTCTAAGCCTTTGGGGCACTCACTAGTTTGCAAATAATGCATCATTTGTTGTAACCAAGTAGTAGGAAATGCTGGAACAACACCTGCAACATCATTGTTTAGCACTATATCTGTATTTTTAGCTTCTTTTAAGTTGTCTTCATTTCCAATAATTTTTTCACACAAATCCTTTCCTCTAATGAGCTTGGTTACCTTTATATCAACATCAAATTCCATTACTTTGGTAATCCAACAAGCACACCTATCATTAATATCTTTGTTAAGTAAGAAATCCTTAACAGTTGAATGAGCAACCAACAAATGGATCTTATTGTTGGACAACATATGCCTAAATTTTTTAAGGCTTCTAACAATAGCAAACACATTCTTCTCGGAAAAAGAATACTTCAGCTCATAATCATGTAATACCTAGTTGAAGAAAGCCTCATGTTGCTCCAAGCCTTCATTGTTTTGTTGGCATAACATAGCTGAAATCATATCCACTCCTCCAAAGGCATACAAAATGAAGTCTTTGTCAAAATTTGGATTGATGAGAGTAGTAGCTGCAAGGGCTTCCTTTATTTGCTCAAATCTCTTCTTATCTTCCTTGGTCCAACTGAAAGGCATATTCTTTTTAAGCATAGAAGTGAGAGATTGCAACAAAGCTGCAATATTCAGTATGAACCTCCTCACAAAATTTATTCTTCCAAGAAAGCTTTGCAAGCCTTTCTTGTGAGCTGGTAATGGCAATTCAAGAATTGCAGAGACTTTTTCAGGATCTATAGAAATCTCTTGCTTTGAAACAACATGTCGAAGAAGTTTTCCTTCATGCACTAAAAATATACACTTCTTTGGATTGAGAGACACTCTGAACTCTCTGCATCTCTGAAAAATCTGCTCTAAATGATCAAGATGTTCTTTAGCATTTCTAGAAAAAATAGTAATATCATCTAAATATACCAGAAAAAACTTGTTCATAAGGTCGTGAAAGGCCATATCCATCGCTCGCTGAAACGTTGCTCCAGAATTGGACAAGTTGAAAGACATCTTTTTGTAGGACATCATGCCCCACTTAGTTGTAAATATTGTCTTGAATTGATTCTCTTGCTCAGCAAAATATGGTTATAACTTGAATAGCCATCTAGCAAAGAAAATATGTCAGAACTAGAAACCACCTGCAGAATTTGTTCCATTGAAGGAAGAGGTAATGATCCTTTAATGATGCTTTATTTAAATCTCGGAAATCAACACACAATCTAATTTCCCCACTTTTCTTCCTAACTGGCACTAAATTTGACACCCAAGAGGTATGTTTGATAGGAAAAATAATACCACTCAACTAATTTATTTAGTTCATCCTTCATAAGGTGTTCTAATTTGGGTTAAGAGGTCTTTGTTTCTACCTTACTGGTTCTGCACTAGGCTCCAATTCAATAGTATGTTGGGCTAGTTCTGGGTTAAAACCTCTCAAATCCTTGTACTCCCAAGCAAAAAAATCACTAAATTTCTAACATAATAGAATAAATGCTTGGTGTTCCTCTTTATTACATACCTTTCCCAGCTTAAGAAGTTTTCCTTTGAAGATTTCAATGGCTACATAATGTTCTTCCTTAACGGTTAGGCCACACTTGTCTTTCCGCGCTTGGTCATCTGAATTGAACAAAGATTCCAAGGTCACCAATCCTTTTGGTAGCTTGTTAGTCTTCAATTGCACAATCTGTTCATCATACTATTGTTGCCATTTTTGTTGGTTTCCATCTACAAACTTAGCTTCAACAATTAAGAAATTAACAATTTGCTTATCGCTGTCAAAAACCTGCCAGCTCACATTATTCTCAGGGACGGAAGGTCTGACCACTATTTTTACATATTGACATGCCTCTACTTTATGAATATCATTGGGAATATCAAACTAGGCTCCTATGGCAACAAGCCTATTTTCATGCTTATTTTCATTTCTAGGAATTGAAACAATATTAAAAGCATCAAAATCTTCCATCAAATCCCATACATGATGCTTATATTTCTTAAGCAAATCATTCTTGGTAGCCTTTAAATTTTTGATCTGATTTACAATTAGTTCTGAATCACCATAAACTTGCAAGCATTTAATAGCTCTTTTTCGGGCCCATTCGAGGCTATGCACAAACGCTTCATATTCAATTGTATTATTCGAATGGGTGAAAATGAATATGAAAGTTGAATAGTACTTATCTCCTTCTAGTGATATCAACATAGCCCCACCTCCAGCACCAATATTGCTTCTTGAACCATTGAAGTAAAGCTTCGAAAGCTTGTTTTCTGTTTCTATAGACTGTTCCTCCTCTTTACAAAGATTAGGCATATCAAAATTAGATTCTCAAATCATATAGACTCCTAATCCTATCTCATCTGTGTGTTGAAATGGATCAAGCTCATGATCTTTAGCTGCCCATTCATCTAGATTCATACTTTCTATAAGGGTGCTGCAGTCTGAGGTCATGGTTTTCTCCTCCAGTGCAGAGGTGGCGTAGAGGTTAGCATTTATAGGATTTGGTGAATATGGTTTGATATGGTCTTTTGCGAGAGGTTCACACTCTATGGTCACTTTCATACCATGTACCTTGTTCTAAAGAAGAGATGAGACTAATCTGAAGATAGAAACCCACCCAACTTGGTTGTAAAATCCCTTAAGAGACAAATGGCAAAGTGCGATGGCAAGTCAATGACATGTATATCCTGATGAATAGAAAAACTCGAGGATGTGTGCAAAGTAAGAGCCAAATTTTTGATAATACCAGTAGTTTTAATACTAGACCCATCTAATTGAACTATTCCCTTCTAGGGGTTAGGCTCGTAAACAAGATCGAGTTTATCAGCTAAGCTTTTAGGCATAATGGAGCTACTGACACCATAGTCTACCATACAGTTATGAACAATTTTATCGCCAATAATCAAACTTAAGTAAAATGGGGGAGGCTTTACCTCTTTACCTTTTTGCTCATTCTTAACCTCCAAATCATTTGCAAGTGCGACTTTTGCAACTCCTTGGTTAGTGTTGTCAGAAATAGACAACTCAGCTAAAGCATCCTGTAGTAAACCTTTCTACCCTGAGAGGTGCAAAGCATCTAATACCGACATATTAACAGTAGCTTTTCTATGGTTCTCAACAATATTAAATGATGTAGAATTTACTTTCTGCTAGTTTTTAATGACAACATCATTTTTCCTCTATGAAGACTGCAAATGCATCTTAGACTTCTCTTTGCCATGTATCTCTTGGCCTCTTTACAAAATCTGCACTTTAGGCTGCCCTGCAGCATTAATGTTTGATGAAGGAATGGGTTGGTTTTCTCTTGAAGGTTGCTGCTGTGAATTTCCAGCTTGCTGCCCTAAATCCATAGCTCTCTTTTTTGATCTAGTATTAGCCAAAATGAAAGAATTTTTTAATCTTGACCATTCACGCCATAGAATTCAGAGATTTTCCAGTTTGGCAAGGCAACTTCCACATTATCTTGTTGTTCTTGATTCTGATCTATAATATTTTCCAAACCAGCATAGTTATTTTGAACCATTAAAGCCTGATTTCTCATTCCATTAGCGCACACTAATTGGTTATGGGGCTAATTGCATGGATAACACCAATCGCAATCTTGGGCAACATTATTTTGGGGCACAAGTTCCTTTGATGAATTAGTTGCATTTGGGTTGTATGGCTGGAATGGCCTAGGGTTAAAAGTCCTCCTTTGGCCTTGGTAATCATTCTGAAAGGCAGGCCTATTAGGCTGGTTCTCCTGATAAGTTGCTTGATAAGGCTTATGTTCATGACTGACTTGCTTCTTAATGCTTACAAGATCATTCCCGAAGGTCTTGAGTATACTTTAAATCTTTTTAAATTCTTGGTTTTGGGTTGGAGCAACAATTTCCTAGGTTGCATTATGATAACCTATTACTGGAATAGGTGGGACAACAACTACGAGAGGTACAACAATAGGGGTAGGTGGTTGTATTTATAGAAACAAAGGCATAGGAGGTCTAGGGGTTATGTCTCCAACTTGGATGAGATAGTTCTCAGCTCTAATGGCTATGTCATAAGCATTAGGGAGTGTATGCCTACCCATAGATTGAGTCATGACTGAAATCTTACTATTCAATGCTTTTAAGTAAAATAGAAAAGCATGTGCTGGTAAAGGTTTTACCATTGCAAGAATTCTATCCCAGATTCTCTGAAATCGGTAGTTGAAATCAGCCAAGTGCTTGTGTGACGCCCTATGAATGGTGCTCAATTTCTCTAACAGAGATAGATTATCAGATTTATCAACAAAATATTGATATAAGTTGTTAGCTAATGCATCCCATGTCACAATTGAGTTGGTTGTGAGACCTCTAAACCATTGTAACACCTTCCCTTTGAGAAATATAGCTAAGAGCCTTAACACAACTTTCTCTTGCATGATGTGAACCGAGCATAACGTGGCTACGTCACGAATATGCTCAACCGGTGTAGTGAGGTCCTCCCCGGTGATGTATGGAAAGCTTCTAAGGGCTGCAACTGGGATGTCATCATGTTGAGTGATGTCTAATGGACTGCCTCCATTAAAAGGCATGAACAAGTGCTACCTTGATGCTGCCATTGGTAGTGCTTGTGATATTCGAACTGGTACTCCTAGTGATAAAACCAAAGAGCTAAAAATAAGAGGTGTTGACTTTGATCTCATAGGTGTCTCAAAGAGCTTCCTTCTTGTTCTGCCTCTTCTTCGTGGTGGGGATAGCTCTCGATATTTGAAAGGTGCTGAAGTACCCAAAATCTGCAATGTAAGACCAACCTCAAAAACTCGTTAGAAGGTTAGTCTAAACACACAAATCTGCAAATACCTCCATGAAATAAAATACCTAACCTGAAATCTGCAATGTAAGACCAACCTCAAAAACTCATTAGAAGGTTAGTCTAAACACACAAATCTGCAAATACCTCCATGAAATAAAATACCTATGCTAAAGAAATGCCACAAGTAACAAAAACAACATCAAAAAGACATTTCAAAAGCATGATAATCACCTATTCCATGTTGGATTGGTGTCACATGTGCTAGTGACCCTTTCCCAACCCTTGATCAAAAGCTCAAGATGATGAAATGCAAATGAAGATGATGGAGTGAAGATGAACAAGATCAAATCTCAAATGAAGAGAGTAACCTTGCATAAAATTGTGGATCCATGAATGAGAATGAAGGCCTCATTTTATAGATTTTCAAAATGCTAAGTGTTGAAGAGGGACCAATGTGGGACTAAGATTGGACCAATGAAAGAAGGACACTTGTCATCATGTGAGTGGGTAATGCATGTGCAAGATTTGGGAAGAGTGCCCATGAGAGGGAAAATTTTGAATTCAAATTTGCAATAAATTTTGAGAGGGGGACAAGAAAAACAGCAATAAATGCCATGTTTGACTTGTCATGTTGAGGGAAAATGAGGTTTTAATAAATCCATAAAATTGATTTATTGTGCAAGTGGCTAGATCTAGATAATGCAAGTGGGGTGGGATTAGCATTAGATTAGGATTAGATGATGATTATGCTGATTTAATGCTGATTAGATGATTTAACTTTCAAGACTTTGATAATTGATTTATTTAAATCAGAAAATGATGGAATATGATTTAGGATTTGATTTAAATGAAGTCCTGATTTATTTAATTAAATGGATGATGCAAGATGAAGGTTGAATGATAATGCTTATTTGATAAATGACCTTGAGATTATTTAATGAATGGATGAAAATGCACTTGATTAATTGATGAATGGTCCTAATGCGACATCTAATCTGACTGAATCTGATCGAATGCATAATGTAAATTGTGCATGTCTACATTTTTCCCCTCTTTGAAGCAATGTACTTGTTGTGTTGGTTCAAAGAATAAACTTGCCATGATCAAAATTTAAAAATTTTCTGATTTTTCGGATGCCCCAGTGGAAAGAAGTACACTGGTACATTGCCCCCTCGAGAGATAGAGCAAAAAGATTCAATTTGAGGGTCGATCTCATGATAAAGAGGTTCAAAATGGGTGGTTATGGATGATGATGCAAATGAGATGATTTTAAGATGCTTAGAATAACAACTCTATATTATTCTAAACAACTTAAATGATGATATGATATGAGATGGATGAGATGGATGATGTGATATGCTATGATTATGCAATGGATGATTTATGAGAGACTAACAAATCTATATTATGATGATGATTATGCAATGCATGTGAAATGATTGATGTTTCCTATGATGTATGATATGAATGATATGTGGTATGCCGACAGTTTTCTAGATGCAGGATGGATGCATGATGGATGCATTGGTGATGATGATGTTAGTGCGGAAATGAGATGATGATAAGAGGATCCAACAAGTCCATGATTGGTCGAGACTTTATTAGAGATGATGATGATAGATGATGATGATGATGGATGATTTGCTTATCAAGGATTGGGATTTTCAAAGGGTCACTTACTTTTATGTTTGATAACACACCTGCCAATGCATAATCAAGGTATGAAGGACTAGGATGGCTTTGTACTTGGGCAGGTGATGGACTTTGACTCTAATAAATTGATAGAGTATTCCTTGTTCACACTCCTGACATACGTGAAACCCTTGCTAGGGCGCACTCTGCAATAAGTATTCACAAGCTATTTTACAAGACCGGCCCAAATGCTACAGCGCATAAAAGATAATGATCGCTGCCCCATTCCTATCTCTCTAAATCCTTCGTTCGGATATCATCGAGAGGTCCTTGGAATGAGCACAATAAGATAAATCAAAAGAAAAGATCAAGTACACAAACAAGCCAATGTTCTTCATACCTTCAGCCAGAGGGCTGTGTTTTGATAGGATAAGAATCAAAAGTGATATCCAAAATGGTGCCCATTGTCCGAACGATATATCCTAGGACATGCATTATATTGGTGATGATGATGGTTTGATAAGTTGGATTGATAGGGTTAAGTTGATATAAAGTGTCGACCAAATGTTTGGCGACCATCAAGTGTTTGATTTTGTTTTGAATTTTGGCTGCTTTCTGATTTAGATTTTACCATTGAAGTTTGCTTTTACGATCAAGGCGCTTTGTTTCGCTTATGCTTAAGCAAGGCGATGAAGATGGCGACGCTATTATGGATGATTGATTATCACAGTGAAAGTGAGATGAGACTTGATGGATTTTTTCTAAATATTTTGGATGTTTTCTTTGATGTTTTGGTAGAAATGTTTTGAGGCTGTTTTGATTTTGATGTTTTCTGATGTTTTGATCTTTGGTGTTTTCCCAAATGTTTTTGATTTTGTGTTTTTCAAATGTTTTTGGATTTTGATGTCTCGGGGGCTGATCGAAGATGAGCCTTGCCTACGTTTAAGCTTAGAGACGACGTAGTTCAGATTCCAATGTTTTTTTGATGTTTTTTGACTTTTTGAGTGTTTTTGGATTTTGATGTTTTGGATATTTTTTTGGATTTTTGGATTTTCTGATGTTTTTAGATTTTCACATGATTTTGACGATTTGGATATGGATATATGTGATGATATCAGTGCTATGTTTGGGATTTTTGTTGACAACCAAGCTAAGGTTGATTGATTGGATCGATGGATTGATGATGATGATAACATTGTTGAGGATACACAACAATGCAAGGATTTGATTGATCAGGATTGATGATGATAACATTGTTGAGGATGCACAACAATGCAAGGATAGTGTTAAGCAACACAAGGATTTCCTGAGATGATGATTTTTTGATTGGATTTTGATTAATCATGATTGATGAAGCTTGGTTTCGAACAAAAGATGTTTGGATGATTTGATGTGATGTTGACATTTGAAGTGCAACCTAGATGCGACTGATAGTGATTGTTTGGATTGATGTTCAATGAAAGATGGAGTTTGATAAGGGATGTTTTCTCGTCAAAATATGCCATGGGTTAGTGATTTGGATGTTGGATCACAAATGCTTTGACCAATTTGATTTCACGTTTGCCAATGTTTAGATTGCCACATAAGTTGGAGGATGTAGATCAAGATTTATTCTCGAAGCAAGATGTACATATCCGCCCCCAATGTCTAGCAATGTGTGGAATGCAATGGATGGATGTTTGGATAAGTGTATGGATGGATGGATATGGTAAGCACGCAAAGTATGCCAAGGATTATCTTGTGATAAGATAAGGTGTTCAGATAAAGAATGCTCATTTGGATAATGCTTCATGGCTCAGATAATGCTGCATAGGATAGGATTTAATGAAAATGGCCCATGTCAAGATGTTCACCGTAAGCAAGTGTAAAGTGTGCTCCAAAATTTCATCAAGATCAAGATAACTAAGATGATGGATGCAAATATATGCAAATGGATTGGATCAATGGTTTATGGATGGATGGATTTATTATGGATAAGATGGATGGAATGTTAGATTTATTATGGATGGTGATGAGATGCTTTCAACTGAACTAGCACACGTAGATGCTCAATTCTACACATGATGCCTATTTGCCAGGTTTTCATCATGGTCTTGCCCAAAGTGCCGCCCATGCGGTTTTCACTAGAGGATGATTTTTTTCTTTACTATTTTCAATCCTTTTTCTAATTTTTTTTTTTTGGATTTTCATATTTTTTTATTTTTGTATTTTTCTAAAAGATTCATGCTGAACCACCTAGTGGTGTTGATGTAGATTCCCCTGTCATGATGTGCCATCGATATCTTGCCTGAAGGAGCTGCTTTGCTAAGATACGTGCACTTGAATGCAACTTTTGGGATTCTTGATCTGCTTCATCGATACCAAGGTTAACTTTATCTTTGTGCGCACATCATGATAGATTGCCTTCTGAATCCTTATGATGAAGGGTTGTTGCCAATACACGGTCAATGTAAGAATTGGATATCATGTGTGGAGGTGTGGATGGAGTGCGTTTAGGGATAAGAGATGGATTGGTTGACAGTTTGGAACCTTTGACTCTCCAAACTTGGGAAGATGAGCAATGATGGACGGATACAGAAGTGTGCGTGGAATTGGGACCAACTGCTCGATATACTTTGTACATCACTTGAAAAGCCTGCTTCTTCTTTTGCGGACATTCTTGATGGATACTTTTCCCTTTTTGATTTTGCCCCATAGTTTCTTTGACTAATGGAGTGTGATAGGGATGATTTTTCTTTGTATTCTCTGGTATCCATATGTATTTGATTTGTCCATTATGCTTTGCTTCTTTTTCTTTGATAGCATTCTTCATACTTTGATTCAAATTTTTCCTTTGAAGTTGGTCCCAATTCATGGATGGGGTGATGGGTGGATGAAGATTCATGGCGTGGCTAGTTGTAGTATTGGCAATGGTTTCACCATAAAGATTCTTCGTGCTCCCTATGTTGATGTTTGCTTGAGATGAAGTTTCCCCCAGTATGGTGGAAGCAGTACCTTCATGCTTTGATTTCTCCTATTCCAAGAGCTCTTGTTCAATAAGTGTTCTCTGATAGATGACCACTGTAGGTGATGTTCTTTCAATTTTCTGCTCCGCTAACTCTGGATGTTCTATCTGACTTGTTTTGTTGAGGGGATAATGATGGATATCTTTATTCATGATGTCCTCAATCTGAGTTTGGGACATATTTGATCCTGATGTTGACAAATCCATTTGATTGTAGGAGTTAAGAATCTGCTCTTTTTGTGCAATAATGTCAGGAATAAAGGGATCCTGTTCTGAATAATGATCATCTATGTTTCCATCCAAAGAAAGCATCTCATGGGTAGATGGAGGAGTATGGATATGATCATCTTGCATAGATAGGAGAGTGTCCATCAAATTATTGTAGTATTTTGAAGATACAAATTCTTGATCTTGATTAATCTCAGAGTTGCTTTTGACATGCTTTGGATCAAGTTCTTGACATGGGGCAGCTTCAAAGGATAGATTGCTTACAAATGGCTCTTGGATATCTTCATTATGCATGGGAAGTGGCTTAATATCTTCGTGATCTTTGAGTGGACTTGGATTAGGTGTCGAGTTGAAGATTCCTTCAATATCGGCAATCATGAGGTCGAAGGATGTCAATATATCTTGGAAAGGACCATTGCTATACTTTGGTGAAAGACATTGATCATACTTTAGAATAAATTCTTGAGATATGCCCTCTACCTCATTAGGTGATGTAGATATATTTTCAACATGATCATTGGTCGATGCCTCGTCAGATGAAGTGAAAATATCTTTATTGATGGATAGATTTTGACCATTGTTTTCAACAATTGTGGTAGAGAGATTTCTAAGGTCTTCAAACATATGGTCAAATGATGTTGACATTTGTGGAATTGGATCATTGTTGGGTATTGTTGGTGGATTTTGATCATGATTGAGAAGTGGCTCTTGACATATGTTCATTTGATCATTGGATGGAATAGACACAACTTCAAGGTATTCAATGATGGAGTGATCTTGATCTTTGTTCTCAACAGTTGTCATCTTTTGTGTTTTTTCTCGTGTTGGTTGGGTAGCTTGAGAGGCTTGGGCAGCTTGAGAGGATTGTTGCATTTTTTGAGCTTGTCGTGCTTGTTGCTTGGCTAGATATTGTTGGATGGCCTTTTGGTAGGCCTGGTGAGCTTTTAGTGCAATGTCATATTGTCTTGCCGCATTTGGTTTTGGTGGTAGTGGTGGCGGATTTGGAATCATGTTGGATGTGATGATGGGTGTGATGGGGGTGGATGAGATTGATGGAAATGATGTCTCCACTATGGTACTCACATCAAAATCCGAAGGCAACTTGGCCCCTTATTTTGCCAATTCAAGCATGTATAACGAAGGGTTGAGTCTCATCATGATGTTGATGATTCAATGATTATCTAGATTTAGGAGCATTTCAGCTATTTCTTCATGAGACATTCCAAAGGTAGGGTCCTCCCCTTGATTTTCTTCTTGTGGGTTTTGTGATTGTGAGGGGATCAATGGATTGCTTGATTCTATGAGATTCATTTCTTCGTTTGTTTGGCTAAGATCACTTGAAGTGGGAGTTTCTTTGTGGGCTTCCATACTCTTCTTGTATTGAGATCTAGTTAGAACCATAAAATGGGGATCAATCTTTGAGAATATGGGAGATGAATCTCTTGATTCCTTGGATTAATCTCTATTTTATGTCCCAAAGTGAAAGTTTTAGGATGCCTTTTAGGATCAAATGTGATGATGATATGATAGTGATGGTTAAAGATGGATGTTATGGATGTTTTTGGCTTTTGATAGATCTTGAATGAAATACTAGGCTTTGGATTTTTGATTGGTTTGATTTTTTGGATTTTGAGATTTTTGTCCTTGATCTTGATTTGGATTTAGTTTTGGATTTTGAACAAAGAGACCCTAAGATGTTTGATAATGATTTAAAGGATAGTTGTGTTCAAAGGATGATGATTTGGATATGTGTGAGGAGAAGGATGCATCTACCCATACCTACCCAAACAAGATGATTGTTTCACTAAGTATATGGAGAAGGATTCATCTACATACACTAAGCTAGACAAGATGATTTGGATGACTTTGACTAAGGATATGCAAAAGGATGAATTTACACATTCATAACCAAAGGTGTTTTGATAAATGTTTTCAAGGACTTGGTCTCAATGATTTTGGTGTTTTCTTGATTTTGTCATAAAGCCTAGTACTTCAAGGATGATTTCAAGGTTTTTCAAAAGATGATTTGTGAGATGGATTTGATGTTTTGAAAGATGGATGAAAGAGGTTTGATTTGTTTTGATCCCTAGATGAACCTAAAAAAGACCAATTTATTTTCCTAGACCTAGGTATTGAAGAGCATGCATATGCTTCTTAAAGACCTTTGTAACCAAGGAATGATTTGAACATTTTGGATTTCCAATCAATGATTTGTGCTTTTTGGGATTTGGAGTCTTCAACACACATGAAAGTTCATTTTGCTTAGCTTTGCTTAATGGATTTATTTTACCAAAAACACTCTCTTTGATTAAAGTTTCAAACTAATATGTCCAATGTCTTAATTTCTTTAAACCCCACAAGATATTTTATGTGGAAATTCAATGAACTTAAGGCAAGGGTTTTCCTATTGTTTACTCAAGAAGACAAATTGAGGTATAATCCAATGCTTAGGAACCTCTACTGGGGCGTGAATCTGTGAGAAAGCGGTAACATATGGATTGAGTCAATGATATTTGTCTTCAAGAGGGTTTGAAATTTTGAGAATCATGTTGAATGTTTGTTTTGCAAAATGTTTTCAAATACACCTTGTTTTTTCAAACAAAGAATAATTACAAGCCCTATGGATGTGTAAAACAATATTTGTTGGATTCCCCTTGGACAAGTCCAGCTACACTTATATCTCTAGCGGATGGTTAGATGCTTGACCCCACTGGCTCCCCACACACGGCTCGCGTCAATCGGGGCAGCCAAGCATCAACACCCATGAAACTCCCATGGCGTGCTTTCCATCTCTACTAGAAGACCATAAGAGTGTGGGGTGGCTTCAGAATGACCGTTCTTGCACCAACAAATAGATTAAGTATTTTGGAAAATTCTAGCACATAGGTTCTAGTAAGGACTTTCCGTTCGTGGAGATTGACCCATACGGCAAGAGTCCCCTTTCGGATCCATCCTGTCGGAGACAACCGCGTGATTATGGCATTTAACCAAAACCCTCATTTATATCCCGGCTAGAAATACTCTTGGCTTTAGAGTGTTACCGATTGAGTCGTCGCTTGGGTGAGTACTTTTTCCCCAAGGCAAGCCCTCTAAGATAAACAAAAGTGAGCAAAGACACAATCCATAACTCGATCAATCTTTGATGGCACAAAGAAAGAGAATGTACGCGAAAATGCCCCTACTCACACTCGCACAAGATGTTCAATTTTTAAGCCCAAATTGAAGTGTTTTAAAGCAATAAAATGTATTTTGAATGTTTCTCTTGCACCCTAGATCACATGAAGCGCAAGGGGAGAGGATACGCACTCAAAAGACAACAATCACACAATTCAAACACTTGTTCATTTTATAACCTTCAAAGCAATTGTGAGTTCGTTTTAATCACCAAATGAAATATGAAGATTGCTTGTTCAATTTTTAACCCAAAACGAACTCTAGTAAGTTTTTCCTAAGATTCATTTTAAGTCCTTTGCAATGAAAATCAAATTGTTCATTTTAGACCCAAATGAAAATTAGTGTTCTAAAACGAAAAGATAAACAAGTTCGTGAAATAGTGTTGATCAACACTTAAAGTGTTAAAAAACACATTGTGTTTTCAAAAAAAAAAATCATCCCCCTTTCGTCTTTGTTTGCTAGCCTCCTCCTTCTTGACTTTTCGCTTTCCTTGTAACTTTTCGTCTTCGCTTTTCCTTCATTTGTACCTTGTTCACCTTCGTTTTTGCTTGATTCTGATGTTTGAATTTGATATCAACCTATGAACATTGCGAAGTTATCATAATTTAGATGTATACACATATTGTATAAAATAAACAATAAGAATATGCATAAGACATGTTAGAAAATAAAATTGTCAAGGCCCATGAAGTTGACCCAATAAATACCACAAGATTTGCATTTGCATTTGCTTTTATGAAAGGACCACTTCATATCCAAAATAAAAAATTTCCCCTAGTGAGCTTTAAATCAAAATGATAAGTTAGTGAACATTAAAAAAATATCACCACCTTTTGAATTCAAACAATTTTAAATATTCATTTTAGCTTTCCAAAACTTATAAACTTTTAGTGCTTACCTGTCTCATTGAAAGATGTGAAATTGGACTTTATAGGTAGTTTTGAAAACAAACCCCAGCGAATTAATGCTTTGACTACGAATAGGTATCTTCTTTTTGAGCCAATGAAATTTTCACACATAAGAAAGGATAGCCAAATAGATGTATTAAAGACAACAAGCTTTCAAATATACGCCTTTGGCAAGTGTTCTTTCATCAAGTGTAAAAGACACACCCCTCCATAAATCCCGAAACTCTCAGTGAATGCAAGTGACAAGTAAAGACTTTCCAGCCAGCGCGTTAAATGAGTTTGGTTGATCGCAGATACGCGCACCTCCCTAAAAAGCTTCAAAATGCACAAAAAAGTAAGCAATTTTCTATCATTCAAACCCATGCATATATATAAATTGACACAGATGTCTATGATACCAGCAAAAAGGTATACAAACAGTGACTAAAGTAAACGCATTTGGCAGATGTAAGGTTTGAAATGCATTTGGTAAGTGTCTCTGACCAACGTCCAATCTGCATTAATTGATATAAGTTAAGGAGCCCCTGTTGCAGCCAATGTCAAAAAATATAGCAGTTACAAATGCTAGTAATTATCTGATGTAAATATCAAACCTCCGTCTATCCATAACAAGACACTTGTGGAATGAATATCAATATAATACTTTTCTCGCTTACTAAGCAACAAGCAGTTGGAACCCCTATTAAAAATAGCAGATGAAGGCTTTTAAAGCGAATACCTTTGGCAGGAGGGAATCTTATACCACAACAAACATACGTATGTTCACATAAAATCACGTCTGTGAGATATATGCGCAGGTCTTAGAAAAAAAAAAAAAAAAACCTCTCGCATCTTGTATGTAAATACGGCAGCATAGACCTGGTGAGAGAACTGTTTGATAATCTACCTCAAAGAAAGGAACAGGATAGACAAGGCGCATGCGAGCTGTTTGTCAGAATGGCTCAAAGAAGAGTGTTGTTAGCTAATGCAACTGATGAAAGCGTAGACAAGGCTCATGACAATTTGATAGAAAATGCGGCAGCATGGACAAGGCACGTGAACTGTCTGTCAGAATGCCTAGGCATCTTCCAGTTTTTACCTGCACTGTGGACCTTGCTGGGATAAGCTTTACAGGTGAGCCTGCCAAGACTAAGAAGCAAGCAGAAAAGAATGTTGCAATGGCTGCCTGGTCTGCTCTCAAGCAATTGGCACATCTGGGGGGTTCATCTTCATCTCCATGGGATGCAGATGAAGACCAAGAGCGGGAGCAAGAGCAGATCACTATTGCTAGAGCTCTTTCAAATCTAAGGGGTAGGATGATGCAGGTTGCTTGTCTCACCAGTAGGTGGTGCAGAGGAGAAGGATTCAAACTCAGAGAGATAAACATTCTCTTGTTTCACTCCAAAGTCCAAGGTATCATTCTCAACCTCCGCAGCAGCAGCATAACAGGGTTCTTACACTGCCTACATTGCCTCCCCCTCCATCCATTTCTTCCTTCTGCGCAATGATAGAGCTGATTGCTTTGGCTTGTGGTGAGAAGGCAGCTTGGGCTAGTGGAGAGAATTACTCCATGTTGCTGCCAAGCAACACGAGGATGTTCTAAAATAGCGTATAACGCGTGGTGGGCTATTTTATGCTGGCTAAGTATGAGTAGAAGTGCGTGAGTTTAGTGTTCTTAGAGCTGCTGGATAAGGGGTTGGGGCATACAGTGTATAAATGTGCAGATTTGAGAAGCCCAAGAGCCAGACAAACAAGGCGCACCTACAGAAACGACTGCCAAGCACACTCATTCAAAGCTTTTTGACAACTTCAATTTGGTGACCAGTAGTCTTAAACCGAGAAAATGTTTAAATTGAAAACTACAGTCTAGATCATAGTATGATAGAAAAATGTAATCATGACACCATATGCATGGCACACACCCATTGAAGGAAATAAATTTTCAAGCCCTTGTGATTGATATAAAGCCAAGTCTGAATATTACCTCAAAAACTTCTAAAAGTAAATGCGAAAGAATGAGCTCATTGAAAAGGCTTTAGAAACTTTCAAGCAAATACACCTAATCTATGTACGAATAAAAAAAGCAAATAAAAATTCTCAAGTAAATGCATTTGGCAGGCGTATGAAAGGCAGCAAAAAGAAATGTTTAAAATATTTCAAAACCCAGCCCTCCTTCTAGCGCCAAGATGAAGTACCCAAAATCTGCAATGTAAGACCAACCTCAAAAACTCATTAGAAGGTTAGTCTAAACACACAAATCTGCAAATACCTCCATGAAATAAAATACCTATGCTAAAGAAATTCCACAAGTAACAAAAACAACATCAAAAAGACATTTCAAAAGCATGATAATCACCTATTCCATGTTGGATTGGTGTCACATGTGCTAGTGACCCTTTCCCAACCCTTGATCAAAAGCTCAAGATGATGGAGTGAAGATGAACAAGATCAAATCTCAAATGAAGAGAGTAACCTTGCATAAAATTGTGGATCCATGAATGAGAATGAAGGCCTCATTTTATAGATTTTCAAAATGCTAAGTGTTGAAGAGGGACCAATGTGGGACTAAGATTGGACCAATGAAAGAAGGACACTTGTCATCATGTGAGTGGTTAATGCATGTGCAAGATTTGGGAAGAGTGCCTATGAGAGGGAAAATTTTGAATTCAAATTTGCAATAAATTTTGAGAGGGGGACAAGAAAAACAGCAATAAATGCCATGTTTGACTTGTCATGTTGAGGGAAAATGATGTTTTAATAAATCCATAAAATTGATTTATTGTGCAAGTGGCTAGATCTAGATAATGCAAGTGGGGTGGGATTAGCATTAGATTAGGATTAGATGATGATTATGCTGATTTAATGCTGATTAGATGATTTGACTTTCAAGACTTTGATAATTGATTTATTTAAATCAGAAAATGATGGAATATGATTTATGATTTGATTTAAATGAAGTCCTGATTTATTTAATTAAATGGATGATGCAAGATGAAGGTTGAATGATAATGCTTATTTGATAAATGACCTTGAGATTATTTAATGAATGGATGAAAATGCACTTGATTAATTGATGAATGGTCCTAATGCGACATCTAATTTGACTGAATCCGATCAAATGCATAATGTAAATTTTGAATGTCTATAGGTGCAGTACTTTGTTAGTGTAGGTTTTTTATTGTCCTTCTGTTAGGGGTATTTTTTTTCCTACACATTATTTAAGCTTGCCTAGGTTTATTAGGTGTGGTTAATATGAGGACACGTCGTGAAATACATTAGCTACATGTGTTACTCTCTCCCCACACATGGTTAGTTGAGTTACACATCCTTTTTTGGCTTGTTGTGCCACCTCTCATAACCACTATTTTGTTTCTACCTAGGTAGGTTATGGGGTAGTTGGGTTTCTCACCTTATTTTGGCTTTATGTGCAACCTCCTCTTTGTCTTCACCTAAGGAGGTTATGCCACATGTTTTTTCATTTACCAAGTAGGTGATAACCTCCCACCTTTTATGGGTATAGGAGTTAATGCACCTCTTGGATGTATTTTCCCTTATTTTTCTATATGTTGAGCACTCTCCTCTCACCTTCACTAGTTCAGCTAGTTCGGTGATTGTTTCATGGGAGTATTGAGAGTATTATGCAATTTCTCTTGCCTTGTCACTATTTTTCTCTCATTTTAGATTTCTCTTCATTCTACTATTTTGATCTTTGATCATCTATTGAGTGAAGTTGCATGTGATCTACAACCAACATCAGATCCTAGCTCGGTTCTTGCTTCTCACAAAATCTAACATAGTATCAGAGCCGTGTTGTTTGGTATAGTTAATTTTATTATCTAATTTTTTTTAGAGATTTGAGACTAATATAGAGCTAATATTTTTCTAAAAAACCCAGTATGATTTTCTCTTGCATCTTTGAATGATTTGGAGAATCCAAACAATTTAAAAAGAAAATAAGCATATATTTAATCTGGTTTACATATATCTATTCCTGTGAGATCTGGGTGATTTGCAGCTTTTTGGTAATATTGGAGGCTTTTTCAGCATTTCCAAAGAGTCTAGAATGTTTAAGAAATTCAAAATTGACTTTTATTTCACCAAAATCAAAGATTGGAGGATACAGTAAAAAAAAATCAAAGATTTAAAACTTGAATTTTTTACTAGAGCCGTTTTCATTTTGGCTTCAAAAATATAATTTCCACTCATTTTTAGGAAAAATAATTTCTGGGTTTGTTTCCCAACATCGAAAAACCATTTGGGTAGGCATTACATTTTGCAGAAAGTTGATAAATTTTGAAAAAATTGTGTTAGAAAAAGGTGTGAGTCTTTTTTCATGAGCAAATTTTACAGTTTTTTTCAAAATTGCATAACTTTTGCCTCGGGTGTCAGTTTTTCATAAACGAGTACTTGACGGAAAGCAGGAATTGAGAAATTTCCATCCAAAAAGGTTTGAGTAAAAATTTATTCCTTTTTCAATCAGATATTGCAGGTTGAATCTGCTATTTTTTTTAATCTTTAGTAAGTCATTTCTTTCACTTTTGTAATCCATTTTTCAAAACCAAAAAAGTGTTGGAAAGATATTGAAGAGTAAAACACAATTGTAAGGTTATTTTTCCATATTTTATTTGAAGATTAATTTGTATCAAATATTGTAATTTTGGCTATTAAGAGCCTTTAAAGCTTTGTAATCTAGAAAATCCTTGTAAAAACACTAATCATAAAGTGCCAACATTGTAATATCTGGGGGGGTGATTTTTGAGATTAGTGGAAAGGGGGGGTGTCTCGTGTGTCTTCTTTCTTTGCACTTTTCCTTCTTCCTTGCAATCTTCTTTTCTGCTCTCATGGATGCATCTACAATTCCAGTTTTAACTCCATATAATTATTTTGAATGGAAATCTAAGATGGTAATATATCTGAAAAGACATGGATATCATTGTGTAATAATGGGACTTGAAACTGAACCACAAGATGATGCTTTTGGTACTTTATGCATGTCAGTATCTCCAAATGTACTTTTTCATATTGAGTCTGCTACAACACCAATGATGTGTGGACTAAATTGGAAAGCCTCTTTGGTAAGCAGGATGAGTTAAGAGGTCATCAATTGGAGAATGAGCTTATAGGGTTAAGTCCTTCAAATTTTGACACCATACATGACTTTTCCACAAAATTCAAAGCTGTTAGATTGCAATTGGAACAATGTGGAATCAAGAAGGATGATAAGCAACTGATCTTGAGTATTCTTTCTAAGCTTGGTCCTAACTATTATGTATTTGTTTCTACATTCTATGCTACAAAATGTGCCCTAGGTTCCACATATAAAATGCCTTCTTTAGATGAGTTTGTTATAGAACTCACTAGGGAGTAGGACAAATTAGTTATAATGCGTACAATTAAACCCTCTGAGTCACATGCCTTGGCTATTAATCAGGGCACAAAAGAATAGAAAGGGTCTAATAAGCAAGATACGAAACAAAAGAACCAAGGAGAGAAGAAGAAAGATCAGAAATCTACAACTTCAAAACCAGATAATCAGACCTCTTCATCAAAAGGTGAACAATCTAAAAAGGAGAAGGGCAAGTGTTCTTACTGTAAGAGGCCTTGCCATGATGAACATAAATTTTTAAAGAAACAAATTGACCACCTTTCACATCTTCTAGAAAAGAACAATATCAAGGTGCCTGATTTAGTCAAACAAAGTTCATCAGAAGGTTCTTCTAAGGACACAGACAAAAGTAAGGGGAAAGGAAAGGGCAAGGCCCTAGTTGTTGTTGCTTCACAACCAGAGTCTTGGATCATTGAATTGGGTGCATCGCACCACATGGCCTCATCAGAGGAATATTTTACCTCTTTGGAGCCATGTTTTATGCCTACCATACTTATGGGTGATGATACTTCTTTTGATGTGGGTGAAGGGACATTTGAGGATGTTCTTTCTATCCCATCTTTGTCAACTAATCTCCTATCTATTTATCAAATCACTCACACTGGTTTTGGCAAGCCAATTGAGTTCACTCTAGATACAGTGGTAATCAGTGAAATGCATAATGGGTCTTCAGTTGCTGTGGGAAAATAAAATCATCAGTCCAGACTATATCAATTTTCTCACTTTGTTCTTGACTCACCTTTGATAGTCTTACTCACTCATGCAGATGAGGTGAGTTGCTTGTGGCATCAACGGTTTGGCCACTTGAACTACCGTTACTTGAAACAACTCAGTCAATAGGATATGGTTTCAGGGTTGTCTTCTATTTGATTTTCTAATGGAGTTTTCCAAGGATGCATTCTTGGTAAGCATCCTAAGGAGAAATATGATAAAAGAAAAGCATGGAGAGCTACAGATCTATTGGAGTTGGTACATAGTGACTTGGCAAGACCATTTCCACAACCATCTTTTAGCAAGGCTAGATATGTCTTGACATTTATTGATGACTTTTCTAGATACACTTGGGTCTATTTTCTCAAACAAAATTCTGAGGTCTTTGATCATTTTCTGGATTTCAAAGCTTTTGTAGAGAAAGAATCTAGGAATTTCATCAAGATTTTACGTACAAATAATGGGGAAGAATATGTTAATAGTCAGTTTGAACAATTTTGTGCTTCAGAAGGAATCAACATGCAGCACACAGTTCCATATAGTCCTCAACATAATGGTGTTGCAGAATGCAAGAATAGATCCTTAAAGCAGATGGAAAATTATATGATACACTCCAAATCTTTGGCACCTTAGTACTAGGAAAAGGCCATCAACTATGTGTGTTACATCCAGAACTGAGTTCCACACAAAGCTGTGAAGGGAGTAACTCCTTTTCAAGCTTGGACTGGTCAAAAACCCACAGTTAAACACTTTCAAGTGTTTGGCTCTCTTGCATGGGCCCACATTCCAATAGAGAAACGCAAGGCTATGGATTCACAGAGCAAGCCTTGCATATTTTTTTGGTATCTAGATGATGTCAAAGGTTATATACTTCTTCATCCCACCACTCATGAGTTGTTCCTTGAGAGGAGTGTTCATTTTGAGGAGAGCTCTTCTAGTTCTTCTCCTACCACTTCTCCATCCACTATCACATTGGATACTTTGCATCATGATGACAATTCTTCAGAAGATCTTAATCCTCCTAATATTGATGAGGAGTCTTCTTCCTCCACTTCAAATGGTGATAATGATGATGAGGATTCACATTCCTCTTCTAGTCATCATTCAAAGGTTGATGATTCTCCTCCAGCTTCTCCAGCCTCAACACCTCTTTGGGCTCAACAAACATTGGAGTCAACAAGAGATTGGGTTGGTGATCCATCAAACACAAGAAGAACATGGTCACAGTTTCAGCAGGCTCCACATCTCTTCATTGCTTTAGCTGCTGATCCACAGTCTTTTCGAGAAGCTTCTGGTGTTCCCGAGTGGGATGCTACAATGTAAGAAGAGTTCAATTCCTTAGAGAGGAATCACACATGGGATTTAGTCCCTCTTCCTAAGGGAAGAAAAAATGTTTGATGCAAGTGGATCTATTAGACTAAATTTGCAGCAGATGGGTCGGTTGATAAGCATAAGGCTTAGTTGGTAGCAAAAGGATTCTCCCAGGTTCCCGGGATTGACTACTCTGAAACTTTTGCTCCAGTTACTAATATGCATTCTATCCAACTTGTCCTTGTCATAGCTGCAACACATCATTGGGAAGTTCATCAGATGGATGTAAAGAATTCCTTTCTTCATGGTGACCTTCAGGAGGAAATCTACATGGAGCAACAGTAGGGGTTCATATAGGATCCTTCACTTGTGTGTAGACTTCAGAAGTCTCTCTATGGCCTCAAACAAGCTCCTTGAGCTTGGTATGCCAAGATGGACTCCTTCCTTCTGATAGTTGGGTTCAAATGATGCCATTCTAATCTGAACATATACATTCTACAACAAGATGACACTCTCACATTCTTGGTTCTCTATGTTGATGACCTATTGATAATAGGGAGTCACTCATCCACCATCAAGGCAGTGAAAACTGCTCTACATGATAGATTTTTGATGTCTGACTTGGGTTTTTTCCATTACTTCTTAGGGATTGAGATCACTCAATGATCTTCAAGAATATTCCTTGGACAACCCAAGTATGAACTTGATATGCTCTCCAGATTTCGCATGGCTGACTGTAAGCCTGCACCGACTTCATTTTTGTCAGGGGTCAAACTTGAGGCTAAGTGTTCCTCACCTTTGGTTGATGGCACTTTATATCAACAACTTGTTGGGAGTCTCATCTACTTGACTCATACGAGACCTGACATTTCATATGTTGTGGGCATGGTCTCTTGATTCATGCAAGAGCCACATGAGTTGCTTTGGAAAGCAGCTAAGTGGATCCTTCACTACATTCAGGGTACTCACAATTATGGGATTCAGTAAGCAACGGGCATGGATATTTACTTGGTGGGATACATAGATTCAGATTGAGTAGGTGATTCTCAAGATCGCAAGTCTACTTTAGGGTATTTCTTCTCACTTGGTTCTAGTCCAATTTTTTGGTTGAGCAAGAAGTAGTCTGCAATTTCTCTTTCATCTACAGAGGTTGAGTATCGAGGGGCGGTTAATTCCATCACTGAGGCTATTTGGATTCAGAATATTCTCATTGAGTTTGGCGTTCCATTCAGAAATCCTACAATCATCTTTTGTGATAATCAAAGTGCAATATAGATCTCAAGGAATCCAGTTCATCATCAGAGGATGAAACACATTGAGATTCATATGCACTACATTTGGGAGCTAATTCAGGAAGGCAACATTGATCTTAAGTATTGTTCTACATCAGAGCAGACTACAGACATCTTCACCAAACCCTTCACAGAGAGCAAGTTCCTTCATCTATGAGCTTTTCTTGGGGTGCGACAGGTGTCTACTTCAAGAAGGTCTTCTTAGTTCTTCATTCTACTATCTCTATTTAGGGGGGTTATTCCACTTTTAGGGGGGGCTTCTTCTTATGGGGGATATTCTCTATGTACATGAGTACCTAACATGGCTTCATTTTCCAGGACCCATATTTTCACCCACCTAAGCTATGCTTAAGGGGGGGTGTTATTGTAGGTATTTTATTTTCCTTATGTTAGGGGTATTTCTTTTTTCCTACACATATTATTTAAGCTTGCTTAGGTTTATTAGGTGTGGTTAATATGAGGACATGTGGCAAAATACATCAGCTACATGTGTCACTCTCTCCCCACAGATGGGCAGTTGAGTTACACATCCTTTTTGGGCTTGTTGTGCCACCTCTCATAACCACTATTTTGTTTCTACCTAAGTAGGTTATGGGGTAGTTGGGTTTCTCACCTTATTTTGGCTTTATGTGCCACCTCCTCTTTGTCTTCACCTAAGGAGGTTATGCCACATGTTTTGTCATTTACCTAGTAGGTGATAACCTCCCACCTTTTATGGGTATAGGAGTTAATGCACCTCTTGGATGAATTTGCCCTTATTTTTCTATATATTGAGCACTCTCCTCTCACCTTCACTAGTTCAGCTAGTTCGGTGATTGTTTCATGGAATTATTGAGAGTATTCTACAATTTCTCTTGCCTTGTCTCTATTATTTCTCATTTCAGATTTCTCTTCATTCTGCTATTTTGATCTTCGATCATTTGTTGAGTGAAGTTGCATGTGATCTACGACCGACATAAGATCTTGGCTTGGTTCTTGCTTCTCAAAAAATCTAACATACTTGATCTAGTCTGTATTTTTCTCATGTGCATGTTGCACTAGCATGCAAAATCAGGATCAGAGTTGCCAGGTATATTGAAATGAGCCTCCAAATGGCTGAAAAATCCACTGCATACACCAAACAACAAATTAAAAAACACTAAAATTTGTCTGAAATGGCTTTCAAGGTCCCACCAGGTGTGCCAAAAACTGTTATCAATCAGATATGCACCCTTTTTCAGATTTGCAAAAATCAGACTATCTATTGAAACATGGAAACTTTTTTTAGATGTGGGTGATCTATGCGAAAAGAGAATCTCTAGAGTGAGCTAGTTCTCTGAAAGATGAATCCTATTCTAAGTGATTTTTAGGTAAAGAGTTAGAAGGATGAACTAGATTTAAAACTTAAGACTAAAATCCTAACACTTAAACTATTTGACCAACTTCAAGAAGATTCTGATAATAACTCACTCTCACCATCTCTTTAAAACTTGATTCTCACAATCTCACAACACATATAATCCAAAAGTGATTTGTGCAAAGGTTTGAAATAAACACAAGACACAACTTGAATTAGCATGCAACTCCTACAAATCACCTAACAACAGCAAGACAAGCAAAGGATTCAATAGATTTGAATCACAAGACACATCAAATTACTTTTTCAACTCATAAACAAGAACTGAGAAAGGAAAGCTTTGTTGTTTTATTGAGTGAAGGAGTGAAAACTCTCAAAATTTGAGTACAAAGAATTTTACAAGCTCCAAGTGTGTCAGAGCTAGAAACTAGAATTTGAACTCTAAAGAAGAAAAAAACTAAGTCTTCTTCAAGATAAATCCCTCCAAAAACCCTAATCCGGGCTTAAAAAGAAAGCTCAAGGAAAAGGTATCAAAACTGTCTCAAAAGTCTGCACAAAAGCAGAAAAACTCACTTTTTCCATGTTCACACTGTCCAACCCCTAAAAATAGACCAAATCTGATTTTAAAGCAAATAAAACAACTTATCCATCTAGTAGGCAACTCAAATCTGACCAAGGCAATATCTCAAGAAATCTACTAAGAATAGCAAAGAATAAAACAATTTGTTTTATTCCTACTTTACATAGTTTGCAGATCTTATCTTCTCATAATCTGGTCTATTTTCCAATTAAAGATTTTTTAAAAATCTTTTACAAAATTACACAACCTTATTTCTCCAATAAAATAATTGATTTTTCTTTTAAAAAATAAAAAAAATACAAGGCATATCTCTTATGAATACTTCAATTGATTTCTTTTAAAATCAATTAAAAACAAACAAAGCTAAGGCACAAATCTTACCAAGGCACCTAAAATAGAAAACCTTAGTCATTTATTTTTGATAAAATCCCACCCCATAACATTTATTTCTATAGATAAAATTTGGGCATGAATATTATTGACTTCTCTAAAATCAATAAAAAATGAAAACTAATGCACAAGCAAAATAAAACAAAAGGCTTCTATCGGCCACCATGGGTATTTAGGCATAAACCCTAAAGTCTAAGGTTATAAAATGTTTCATTGGTAAGCCTAAAGACTTAGGCAAAATTGAAATATGAAGAACTCCATAATGCTCGACCTAAGGCATAAAGTTATGGCATTAATCCTAAATGAAAAGCCCACTTTCGTATTAGGGAATGAGGATGGAAAAAACTTGGATCAAACCCTAAAATCACATTTCATTTCTCACTTGCAACTCTGGAAAACTCTGCTTGGAGGAGATGCTACCACCACCATGCTTTGGGTTTCAATTTTTCTATGGGAGATTTGAGCTCCATACTTGTTATTTATGTTGAATTTGCACAAGTCCATGGTGATAAGAACATTCTCAAGCTCTTTTGAACTTCGGTGCTGTATTTTTTTCGCAGATTTTGGCCATAAGGCCACATCCACATATGTGTATTTATCTAACTTTACTCCATTTTCTTTTTCATTTTTTCTGTTATTTATGTGTTCCTTCATATGAGCTTGACTCTTTATCTTGAAAGGTCTGTGTGTGCTTGACCGAGGCTTCTTTGATCTTCTACAGGAAAATGATGGTAAGCCATTGTTTTTCCTTATTATTTTCATTCAAGCAAAGCTTACAAATGCAAGAAAATTATGATAGGCTGCGAGCTTGATATGCTTCCTTGATGACATTTATGGAAGAACCTTCCTTTTTCACATTTTAGTTGATCTTTAGGATCTGATGTAACCCAAAGGGTTTATCTTTTGGGATTTGATGAACATTTACGAGCCAAGGGCTCCCTCCAGGCTGTGGCCACTCATGCTCAAACTGGGCATTTGGGAACCTTTCTAGGCTTGACCTAAGAGATCATTTGTATATTTAATACTTCTAAAAAAAAAAATCCCATATGGGTACCTGTAATTTTTAAGAGATCACCCCTATCTTTGTGATTTCTATTGGAAACAATGTGGTCCATTGTGATATGAAAAAAATCTTAGTTTCAAATAAAACCTCCATACAGATATTCTATTTTGCTTATGTTGTTTTCTTATGAAACCATCACATAGGTAGATGGCATTTTGGATAAAATACATTCCTTGCTTCTCTATTGAAATACCCATGTGGGTAAATTGGAAAATCAACAAGAATTTGTATTTTCATATATTCAAAGTTTTGGTTTGACCCAAAATGGCTTTCATTGGTATTCTAAACTCCTCAATTTCCATCATATGGGTATTTTTTGATTGCGAAGAAAATGTATTTTTGAATAAAAATTCTCATATGGGCTTCCTGCATTTCAAATATACTATACTTTATTCAAAAACCCAATGTGGGTACTCCTGAAAATTGAAAGAAAACTACATTTTGTATAGAAATCCTTTCATTTATGAGAATTAGCACATATAATCTTGCTCCATATTCTTTATAATTTACTACTTTTCCTTTGAGTGTATGGAAAACCCTAGCTTGGCCTTGCAAATTTCAATTTTCTATACATGATAAGGAATAACAAAACCCCCAGATGGTCTTCATGAAGGAACCTGCCACAGATTGCTCACTTCCAATTTGCATTTGTAAATTTTTAGTGTTGTCATTTATATGCAAAATTGTACATACTCCTTTTGCTGCAAAATATCTTTCCTCAAAGAAGCTACAATTGAAATGAGTTTAATCCTTGGTGCATTTGATAATGATGCTTAAAATCTCCCCTAGATGCCTCTGTCGTTTCATATTCTTCACTCATTATGGAAACAATCTCTTTTCTTGTGTAATATATCAACTATTCTTTGAAAGGTATACTTTGAATGACTAAACAATTGAAAGATAGAACAAAAAAAAATCCAAAACAGTGTATTTTATTGTCTCCTTTTCAAAATAGTGAAGTACTAAACTTACCTAATGCTACCCTTGCATTCTCAGCCAAACTAAAACTGACTATTTTGTTGGTCATTTGCCTTACTTTATTAATCAACTGGCTACTGGTCACTGTATTGATCTTTGTAATCCTTCATTCAAATGGGAAATTGAGACTCTTCTCATCTCTCCATGCTTGACTTCCCTTTAAAAGTATGGTCTTCTATCTGGCACTCTTCATGCATTTTTATGCTCCATTATTTAAAACTGCTTTATGCCTTGCTCTCTTCTAAAATGAAAATCTATAACATTTCTCTTCATTGAGGCATCATGTATGCCTATTCACTATCATTGTCATGAGCATGAACATTGTTGAACTTTGCATAATATTATGAACATGATGAACAAATAATACTATAGCAGAAGAATAAAACCATAAAACAATGTTTGAGATGAATGTACTCATTTGAATTGATTGAGCTGATTAAACCCATTGTTCACCTGTAGCTTTCAGAAACATATTTGACTGTTATGAGTGAACAATCGACTTAATAACTTTATGCATGAATTTTTTTTTACTCTTTCAGTTGTATATTTCCTTTCTTGATGAGCATATTTCCTTTCTTGATGAGCATGATTATTTCAATCTCCTTCTCAGCCACTTGTAATGTATAAGGGGTAGCATGCCGAGCTCTACCCTTATGGGAGCCCGTTTTTCTCCACATGCTTGATTTTCAAATGATAATCAACTTCATGATTTTCCCTATACCCGCAAAAAGAAACAAATGATGTTAGCATAAAAAAATATATGATGATGTTGATGTCTCTCTTTTAGCTCATGTTTTTGCACTTTTCTTGATTGTTTTAGTGTATGATTAGTAGAATGCTACATTATCATTGATGGTTCATGTAGGTATTGATAATTGGAGCTCTAACATCTCTCTTTTCCTTCTTACAGATCAATGGAGCTCAGAGAATACAAAATGGTGCACCACTTTTGCATCGGTCATCAACCAATAAGCAATGATGATTATGTCTATACTTATGTGAATTTTCCTTTTATGCATCTTCCATAGTGTAGTGTGATGCTTATGATGCACTATAACAGTTACGTCCATGGCTTGTCTGGATATTCAATTTCAATCTTCTGCTTTTCATTTTAAAAAGAAAATCATTTATGATGCAATGTTGTATCATCATTTGAATGTATCACCATTTGAATTCTTGTAATCTAATGAAATTTTGTAAATATGAAAAGCATCATGAGATAAAAGAAAGAAATTGAAATGATTTGTTGTTGAATGCTCAATCCTATACTCCATTTGATTGTGAAACACTGAAAAGCAATTTCTCGAAACTTAGTTTCCTCATTTCAATGAATAACTGTTGCTTATAAAATGATAAATAAGATGCAATCAACACTTAGCATATGCAAAAATAATTGTATTTTCAACTTTTAAATATAACAATATTTATTCAACTCCATCAATTGAGCTGTAGCAAAAAATTGGTAACAATCATCACAACTTTATTAATTGGCATGACCCTCACTAATTCATAAGTCCATCTTTATTCAAAATTTTACTTGGATGAGTTCCAAGCCATTTATGCACCCATAAATTAAGGCATATGAGTGTTTTTTCTAAGTGCCATGGTATTTTTAATATGTGAGAGAACATTTGAGCCGTGAACAACGTGATTAGATTGCTTCAACTTCTTTGCCAATGGAGAAATTTTGGGACATGGTGAAGTGATGGTTTTCTTCTTAAGGAGGTACAATGTCCCAAAATGCAACAACCAGGTTGGAAGCTACATATATTTAATTGTCTCTTTCTGTTGTCTTCATTGATTTACATGTTATGCCTTGTTTTTAAAAAATATTTTTTATTGCTTTTTGTTATAGCAGCAACATTTACTTGGTGTAATAATGTCAATTTTTTTATGGTTCTTACTTGCTTGGGTAGAACTATAATTAAGTAGTTTTACAACAGAAAACTAGTCTTTACAAACATTTTGTATTACAACAAAAACTCCAGCCTTAAATAGTTACAAATGCTTACCTATAGTTTACATAACTCTTGGTGAATAAGGCCTAGGTTCAACTATATCTCTTTGTTATGGTAAAAAATCTAAAGTATCGGATATGCATCCTTGCAATATTCATACTTAGATTTGTAGCAGGTACACTGGATATATTAGGGATTTTTCTCCTTATCTATTTGAAGCATTGATCCGCCATATTTTTATGCAGCATTTTGCTCTTTTTTTATCTACAGTGAAGTCAAGATTTAAGATTGTCTTCTAAATGCCTAGTCAGCAAGGTGTAACATATTAAGGAAAATATTTTATGGAATGGGAACAAGTACCTAGCTGCATGGAAAATTAGGCGAAAGGAGGGCTATAATGCATAGAAGAAGGGGATATTTGGATAAAAGGATAAGGTTAGGTCTTCAAAGTTGTAGTGTTGCTTCTTGTATGCTTATTCATTCAATAATGGTGTAGGCTCTGGGAGGAACTGGTTCTTTTGTGAGTTGCATATTTCAATCTGTAGAGGGTAAGGGGTTGTATCCTAAGAAGGTGTCATTTTTTTCTAACTTGAGCAGGAAGCCTACATGTTTGCTCTCTAGTGGGCATCTACAAGGCTCTTCTTGGTTGCAGCCAAAAGTGTCCAAGCAATGGAAGGACCAAAAATTAATGAAGTTCTCTTTGCAAGTAGAGAAATGGGTGTTTTGGGATCTCAATAGTTTTTATTTGGGTCACTTTTTTCTTTTTATTGTTTGCAATTCTTCATTTACAATTTTAATACCTTTGCTGCATGTATTCCTTATGAGTTCTCCATGCATGGTTGTTGCTTTAAGGGCCCTTGTTTGGAGTTAGAGTAATGGGTTGTGGTTGTCTTTTAGCATTGTATTGTTTTGTGTTTATCAGTTCTTCTTGGAAAGAAAAAGGCGTGTTTATATTTTTTTGAAGGATTGTGTAGATTGTAGGACATACAGGTTTAAAAACTATATGGAAGGATTGTGTTTTGATTTTGGGTATAGGTTTTGATAAAAAATGTTTGATGTCATTGGGCTTTTCCTGAAAATGTTTAGAAAGGGGTGGCATATGTTTTGTAATGTTTGGCATGCCTTACGATTCTTGTGTTATTGGTGAAAGGGGTTGATTTTTAATTGTTCAATGAGTTTTGTGGATTTCTCACTGTTTTTCTTATTTATTTATTTTTTCTTGTGATTGTTTGTGTTAGAGTGGGTTTTAGATGATTTAGGATCTTCAAACAATTTAGTTATTAGGTTCTCCCTTGGATTCTCTAATTCTTGTGTTCGATTCTTTTGTGAGATTGGGAAGGCTTTACATCATCTTTTTTTTTTTCACATGGAATGCTATGGAGTTTGGTTGTTTTTATGGGTTTCATATGTTTTACGTCCTCAAATTACAGAGATGGGTTTGTTCTGCCTGATTAATAATCAAGGTAGGATTACAGCTGCATTACATTTTGTCCAACAAAATTCTAAATGAGTGGGTTATGGTTCTTGTAAGCTCGCCATGGATTTTTGCACTATCCTTTCCAAATCTGCCTTTAAGTCACCCTTTCCTTTCTTTAGAGTCTTGTCTTCCATCCTAGTGATGGGTTCTTTAATAAGCTTCATGTACGTTTATGTGTTCAGGTTTATGTAACATAGACATGTATACCACAGACAATGAGATGGTAGGAGATTGGAACCACACCCAACATGAACTTGAAGTTCACTCTACCCAGGAATTGTTTCATTCCCTTATGAATGTTGGAGATAAGCTTGTTGTTTTAATTTTATTCTCCCTTGGATGTGGGGCCTACAGATCTTTGCATCCTAAATTATGTGTTTGATCTAATCTCTTCTTTTCAGCATGCCATCTGTGCATTTGGAATTGTTTGATTTAATCTTACATTGTACCATTATTTTCTTAAGTCAGGCTAATATACCGTGAGGGTATTGTATGAACTAATTGCACATAATAATTTCAATTGTAGGAATGGATGTAGGAATAGCCGAGCGAAGGGGATTTTTCTTTTACATCATATTTATGCTTCTTTTTCCATGCTCTTTTATTAGGTTTGACCATTAAAGAGGAGCATGTAAATATTAGAGGTGCAGTCTCTAAGATAATTCTTTGAGACTTGGATTAGGCTATCTAACTCTTACTTTCTATGTCATCTGAAATTACCATTTTTTTTTATGAATGATACTAAATATAATTTATTTTTCTTTGTTGCAACTTCCAACCTTCTTTCCTTTTGCAAAATTTTTCCTTTAGACAAGGCTTGAAGAACTTTGTTAATATTTGCATTTGAATAAAAAATTCCCATTTGATGATTTTTATATAGATTTTCCAGCTTGCAAAGATGTATAGTGATGTAGAGTTTGTGAAGGTGAACCACGAAGAAAATAAGTCTTTCTACTATAGCTTGAACATACACATTCTAGAAGAAAAAAATTCATTATGGGTGGAAGGATTGTGGGAACCAAGGGAGCTTCAATCCCTTAGAAGAAAAAATGGGAATTTGTGGCACAAAAAATATGTTAGCACAATGGCAGGATAAAAGAAGAGTATAAATTTCTCAATTTGAAACCCAGTACCACTAAAACCAAAGTACTTGTAGGTTCTTTGGTAGACATGTAGACAAGATGCCTTGAATAAATGCAATGGAATGTTTGCAGGATACACACAAAACAGACTTGTCAAAGGGCTTTGAAAGATTTCAAGCAAATGCAATTGGAACAGTTAAATCCAATCTATAGAACCTTTACCAACACCTTCCAGTCTTGCAAAAAATAAGCTTTGGAACAGGGCATGCACCTCCAATAGAGCATAATCAAATACTGGAGTTTTATTAGAGATTGTGGTTGTGAGTGTCTAGTGGATATTAATTAAAAATGTAAAAGCATACCCAAGGGATAAAATGCCTCAAAATATGTGGTCATCACTCTAGAAGTATGCCCAGAGACTTTTTTTACAAAAACATCATTTGCTAAATAACCTATCAATTGAGTTCATTAACTACAAAATGTATGCAAATTAAAGACCAAAATTTTCGGCATACCCATTGCACACCAAAGTGTGATTACTAGTTTTAATTTTAAGAGACACCTATGGAATAGAAGGAAGCCACCACTTCTCCAAACATTATGAAGCATTCAAGTGTGGCCCTTGGTCGGTCCCACCAAATCTAAGTTTGAAATCAATGACTTTTTATTGTTCCTTTTCACCCTTTGGGTGGATCCACAACTCGACTATGGAAGAGTGGGAAGGTGACATGTAATAGAGCTCTAGGTGGTCCCATTATCTGAAGGCTATAAAGGTGTCACTTAGCTCAATCTAGACATTCTCCACAATTTCGCAAGGAGTATTATATGAAGACTTGATCTAAGTGTGGAATAACAAGAGACTGCCATGTGGCAAGGTTTGAGTCATTTGATGAATGAATATATGATGCTGAAGAATTTTCTATGTATCGAGAACAGAAAGGGGAACTTAATGAATGACCATCTAGATCCACGTGGCATAACCTCAATGGTTCTTTTCCATTTAATGGGCCTTAATCTGATGCTCTATTTCCTGGCCTCAGAACTATGGGAAGCTGACATGTGGATGATATTGACTTGTTTTTTCAGTGGTAAGGCTTGGGTGAAGTAAAAGATACTTCCACATGAAATTATGTGATTGGCTCATGGTTTTTCAAAGCAAGTCAATATTTTTCAAATCTTGTTGATCGATTAGCATCATTTGATCAAGTTGTTTGCTAGATGATCAATGATACAAATTCAAAAATGGCAAATGGGTTGTTGTGTCTGTTGTGGCTCACATGAGCTAAGCATAATGGCATACAAGATGTCATCCAATCTATAATTTAATGCTTTTTCACATAAAAGTAGGATTTAAAGTATTTTCATAATTCAAAAAATCATTGAATCAAATTAGGTGAACTTGTGAGTTGTTCTACATCAAAACTAGGGTTTTCCATGTTTATGAACTAGTGAATACATCTATTCCCAAATTTAGAGGAAAAAATCCAACAATAGGATTTAAGGATTTCACCCCTTGAAGAAGAGTTATTTAAGGTTGACAACTTTAAGAATTATTTCTCAAATACATATCATACTTTGTGTCTAAGTCTTTAGTTGTGACAAACATGAAATAATCCTAGTTTCTTGAATGTGCATTGCAATAGATATCCAAAATGTTATGGTAAATGATGAATTTGAATTTGCAACATATTTGGTTGAAGTCATCCACAAGCGATTAATGCATCCACAAGCGATTAATGCAGAGCAAGGGGGTGAGTTGGGAATCATTTTTTGGTGGTATTCCCTCCTTTGCCACATGTTCATGTATAAGGGAAGTTAGAGTTTAGCCTAGCATTATAGATAAATGATCTTGATGAGAATAAGGATGAACTCCTAGTAGAGATGTGGATGCATTTTTTGGATATGCATTGTATTCAAGCTAGTTATGTAACATTCAAAAATCTTTTTGTTGCAAGGATATTTCAACTTTTTCAAGGTCAAGTACCAAGAGTGGCATTAGAATTACTATATTTTCTTAGACCAGTGGAAAGAAAGCCAGAGCTAGGGATTCAACATAATTGGGTAGATTTTTTTCTCCACTTAGATTACATAATATTAAGGGTGTATGGAAGCATGATGGAACCCCAAGTCCTACCAAAATATGTGCCATTAAGAATTAGTTTCCTAGAAGTTATTTGGCAATTGGCTATTTTAGAAGAAGATCATTTGTAAAATTAGAGAAAAGGTTCATTCTTTCCATTTGTCATATTTTTCTTTGATTTCAAGATGAATAAGGAAGGATGGAAACAAAAATATGATAAACTTAAACTTTACAAGATGAATAGTCAAAAGCACAAAATTTTGATCCAAAAGGCTTTATCAATGATCTGAGAATAAAGATCAAAAGATCAAAATTATACTATGTGACTGACTATAGTAAAGATGGAATAAGAAATTTCTTGAATGAAGATGAATTAAAAACAACAAAATAAAATGGGCAGCCTTCAGGAAGGTTGAATTAGCAAAGAAGGAAAGGGATGCTTCATTCAAAGGGACATATATTGATATTGATGACCCAATCTGTAGAATTCAAGAAATTTTGTAGAACATTGATAAAATACTTGGTGAGGCTCCTCAAATTGAGGATAGAGCTAAGGGGAAAGCCCCAGTATTGGATGAAATACCAACATATCATCCACCAGGGTCCAAGCCTTATGTTTCTAGGAGAAATATGAAAGGAGTTGTCATTAGGGAATAACTACATTCCCCAACACCAGCATGAATTCCTCCATATTCTCAACTGGTCCAAAAATATTCTCCTTATCATTCCTACAATTTTATTGATTTGGAATCTCCTCAAAGAGAGTCATGTACAAAGAGGGGGAATGTGGAAAATACTTCATTGGTAGATTACCCACTTGATGATGAGGAAGAGTATGAAGTAACAGGTGATGATGTATTGCAAGCAATATCATCTCCTCAGAGAGATGAGACTATGCCTACCCCAAAAAAAGAGTTACAAAGGAAGTTCTACAAGGCAAGGACAACACAATTGACATTAGATAAGTGTCTTGTAGCATATTTTTGAGTGATGATTCTTTTGCTAAAACTATTGAGTTCAAAGAATTCATCTAGAGATGTAAGAAAAATGAATTTGAGGAAAGAATAAGAGATGAAATGGCTAATTCTCTAGGAGAGACTAGAGATCAAGTATCTAATAGGCTAGTAGCACAAATGAGTGTTGAACAAAGGGAAGTGACACCAGAAGAAGGGAGGTAGTTAGTTAGAGAAAGTGGCATAATCTTACTCCCTAAATGGGACATCTTCTATTTCCATTGATATAATTTAAATGTAGGATGCAAAGATATTATCCTATGGAGATGAATTTGTGGCTTCATTTTTTGGATCCATTTTTGTCCTAAATGGGATACTCTAGAAATTTGGGCTTTGACCCCAAATGCAAACAAACCAATAGTAGTGGAACCTGTAGGTGATTTGAGAGGAGGACTTATTGTGAAGAGATTTTTAGATACCTTTGTAGTGGAAGCAACCACCTTGGTAGTGAATGTTGCATAATTTAGTAAAGAAACAATTGAATCTTTGCAAGAGCAATTTAATAAAGCTCTAAAATATTACCAAGATTTGTTGAATAAATATAATAAGGACAAGGAAATAATTGCACAATTGAAACAACAAGTACAACAACAATAGCAACAACAAAAACAAAAACCACCTCTACCAACATCAATGGCCATATTTTTTAGGGGAGATAGGTCAATGGTGGCAAGCAATTCTTTTGCACCACTCCTAAGAGCTAGAAGTGAAAGAGTGGCCTTGCTTGAGCATTTAAGAACTTATGAAGAATTGTTCATGCACTACCAGGAAGATAAGCATGAAAGAAATATTATTGTAATTTTCAAATATATTGGGGCGCTTAATGGGAAACGTAATGAGAAATTTGGACAATGTGGATAAAAATTATTCTTTGATGATAACTACAATTAGCAGATAAATATAAGAGACAAGGTAGAGGCAATTCCTATGATGAGGAAATGTGTCTGAAGACTCAACTCTTTGATTGGTACGATTAAGGGGTTTTCTCATGATCTAAATAAACTTAAGGAAATTGTTCTAACATATGAAATTGTGAAGAAAACTGATGATTGCTAGGGATTAGTGAGTCCACTAGAGGATAGAATTAAAGAGTTGATTAATGAATTTGTTGATTGTGATTTGGGAATATTATTATACCTAATGAAGGCTAATGATGAGGTAAAGCCATGTGAAGAGTGGAAAGAACAATTAGAAAGTATAACTACAACTTTTGATTACCTCATATGTGAGAAGGATCCAATTGATATTGAGCTAATGAAGAATAGCTTAGAAAAGCTATGGGATACAAACAATTTTGGAGGAATTTGATAAAGAAGTAGATCAAGTGCTCTTGGAGCATGGTACCTACAAAACTAATTTGGATGAGTTCTTAACATTTAATTTTCCAACTGAAGAATAGTATACAACATGGGATAATAAATATAATAAATTTCCAAGGTTATAAAGGTTCTAAGTGATGTTACATGACTATTAATATTTTTGATATTAAGATGGAGCAATTAATTTGTCTTTTCTACACATTCAACATGAATGGGAACTTTAGTCAACTTTAACAATAGTTTTTTCTATTAGTAACAATAGTTTTGTCTATTAGTGGACCTAGTAGGATTTTTTCCTCATCTACTAGATCAATAGTTCCAATGTTTTTGGAAGATAATGAAATTGAATATAAGAGAATATATTTTTTGAGGTACTACCACTTTATACAATGAGTGCTTTTGAAAGTACAAAGAATCCTCTACAACTACATTGATAACTACATTTATCCTTTATGGAACATTCTCATCATGAACTGTTGTAATCACATTTTGAAATGTAAATGTATGCCAAATGAAAATGTGACATGTTTACTTGGCTTGAAGATTTATTTTCTCCCTTGTTTCTATAAAAGAGAATTCATGGTCATTTGCATGGGATCTTGGAGAATTTTTGTATGCAAAGAAATTGTAATTAAGTTTATTTTCTGAATCTATGTCATTTTTTGAAATAGGAATTATGCAATTTTCTAATGTTGTATAACAATAACACCATCTTTCAATGGATATATAGAGGTAAATTTTTAGTTCAATTGTCTCTTATATGTATACAATTATAGTTTATGAATAAAATGATCAAGGATTATTTTCTCCATCTTCACAATCTTTCCTATGTTGAATGTTTATGTTATATCTTTTACTCAATAAGTAGATTAAATATTCTTGAATAGGAATGTTAAACTATACCTATGTATGCAAGGAGTTGTAAGTAGAATTGGGTTGGAAATCCATGTGTGGTAGTGTAAGGAATTACTGCAAAGCTTTATGATGTTTGGGAAAAACTACTATTATAAGCATTTATGTTACATTCTTCTTGTCTGCATTCCCTAGGTTGAGGAAACCAATCTATTGTAATTGTATTTAATAAATCTCCTTGGTCACATATTTAAGAGAATAATTATAAATTTTAATTTAAGTTTATGTTATGTATCTACTTAATGTTATTTCTATGTTCTCCTACAATGAATTGTGTAAATAATTAAAGGAATTAGCCTAATCTTTGAGGTTTTCATAATCATCAAGAAAATTTGTTGAGAACATATCTACTTATTACAATATTTAAGATAAATGACAAGGAGATATTTCATAATAATGTATAGGATCACCCTCCTAGGTCTTGAAGATCCTAAAGTGTAGAGGGAAATTTAATCTAGATTTATCCTAGTAGTTTTCCAATCCCTCAGAGTAATTGAGCATTAGAAGTGGAAATTCTATAGATTACTTGTGAGATCATCTTGGGAATTAAAAAAACACCAAAAAATTGGTGACTTTGGTGGGGAATTACTTAGAAAATTTGGTTGAAGATCATTTACATCCAGATTAAAAATAATTTGAAGTCATAAGTGTAGCCAGAGAATGAAGTTTTGAAAATAATCCTTCATTTTTCAGTCTTATATGGTTCATCTAAGAATTTTTTGTTATATTTGTTATTTGTGTGAAGTTCCTTTTATATGTCTTAGGAATTATTCAAATGTCTCTGCATTTACAATATTCTCTAAGAATTAATTGAAAATATCTTGAATTCCCTTAATTGGGTGGTGACTCTAAGTCTGCTTGCCAATGCAAAGAAGAAGAAAGAAGGAAAAGATTGAGAAGGTTGAAGAAATCATGAGAGGAACCATAAATCAATTGAAGAATATTCCTGAGAAGTTAGAAGGTGAATTACCTCTGACAACTAGATCCTGAAAGAAAAAGGATACAAAAAAATCTATTTCTCCTTCTCCCCTAGGATCTAGGTGTTCTCATGATAGTAGTAATGAAAATATGGGAAGGTTATTTGAATTTGGAATGTCTTCTACAAATGAGGAAAATCTAATTCTAAGGATATGTGTAGGATCATGATGGGTATGTGGCTGATGACCTTTTATTTACCCAAAATTGATGAAACGAAAAGGGTTTTTAAAGGAGATTCTCAGCTTTCTGCCAATATAAATTATTCTTCACTTTGAATTGAATAAGTAATTATTATTCATTTTCTATTTGAATTACGACTAAAGTCCTAATTGATAGGTTGATTAAAAAACATCTATAGCTTTCAAATGGTATCATCATTTTTTGAATCCAAAACATGCGTCACATTCTATGCTTTGCATAATATAGGATTAAAAAAAGAAAAATTAAATTTCTTAAAGTTTTGACCAAGTTAGTGTGGTCCGGAGACATACACATTTTATATTTTCTTAAGTTGTAATAAAAAATCATAATTAATTATTCACTAGGAAAAATTACAAAAAATATGTATCACATTGGGACTGAGTCCTCTATATATAAAATCTTATAAAATATTATCATTTTATTGTAGTTGCAGGAATTTATTGAGACACCTACTTCTTATTTTTCCCTAAAATTTAAAAGTACTACTACATTGAAATTTCAAATTTTCAGCAAATGAATTTTTCTTTTTAAAACAAAACCTAGTGGTTTAGAAGCACGTTCAATTTCTGGGAGATTCTATTCTTACATGTACTAGAAATATTACCAGATAGCTTGTTGGAAGTTTTTACGTCAAGTTGCCTAACTCTGATTTTTTTGAATTTTTTGCCACTTAAGGGCCTATTTTTTCCATGATGATCCTACACATACCCCTAAGCGGTCCCATTCATGAGGAGCATGTCAATTCAGATCTTCTAGCTAAAGAACAAGGATAGAAAGAGAAATTCTACAAGTATATTTTTGATTCCAAATTGGCATCCTGAATTCTAAATCCTATAGCATCAAATACACCTAATCCTCTAGAATATGACTTGTTAGGTAGCCCTATTAGAAAGGTACCTACTCTTTCTTTTAAAATAAGCACCATAAATCTCATGGATAGTACCCTTGAAAACTCATATTATTACATTACCTTACCAAATGAAGATGAATTATTACAAGAAGTCTTGGAACTCCAAGAGGAAGCTTAGAGACTAGAGGCTCCTAGGTAGGGATCAAGAGGGCTAATGAAAGAGAATACAATATTAGGAATGCAATGTATGAGAGATAGATTGAAAATAAGAGTTGAACAAATGAAACTATTTAGCCAAGGAGACCTTTCTTCTACACTCGCTCCATCTAATAATGAAAAGCTTAACCCCACTTATGTTAGTAATAATATAAGTGCTCTTATGGGAATTTATTCCACTAACACATGGACCAATTCTATTGTTACCAACACAATAGTAGAAGTTTCCACTACAACTATCCCATCTGAGAGTGTAGAAAAAGGAAAAAACCCTATAGGTCACACTAAAGGAGTGGGTATAAATGAGAATACATCATTCCAAAAGGCTTTTGCATATGTATCACCTGATCCATTAGATTTGAAACTATAGAAGGAGATGGGACAAATGTAAAAGGAACTTGAAAGAATGGAGCAATTAGCTACTAAGGATGAGATGCAAAGAAAAATATATTTTCTAAAGGTTTCATATGGACATGGAGATTTTGCAATTTCTAGTTCCCAAAACCCACCTCCATCTTCACCCCAACCCACCCCAGCTATTGACTTAAATATTTCATCTCATATAGGCCAGTTTGCTCCCAATTCTCAATCCTAGAACATGAGTGGAATTGAACAAAATTATTAATATCAAAGGAATGTGAATACTCAGTATAGTGGAATTATTTCAAGTCAACAGGGGAACCTGAATATTGGAGGATAGGGTAATGTTGGACAACAACATAATACTCAAGGAGGGAAATTTTCTAGAAGACCTTTACAAATTTTGGAGAGGTACAAAAATTTATTCTTCAATGGGATCCTTAGATATCCTAATCCTATCCCCAATGATATTAGGAATGTATTGAGTAAATTATCTAGAAATAATGCACTATTTGGTGAAGATCATTTAAGGAATTTTTTGAATTTTCTTGATGATTTTAAAATTAAGGATGAGGAGTAATAATGAAATTATTTATGCAATCATCAATTGAGGATGCTAGAGATTGGTATAGAGGCATGTTTGATGCTAGTATAGGATCTTGGGAGGAATTCAAAATATTTTTAGAGAATAGTACAAAGATAAAACTAACCCCAAGTACATGATTAATGAGTCTAACAGTATTTTAAAAGGATGAAATGAGCTGGACTCCGATTTAAAACTAAGTTTTAGAAATCCATGTATAGAATTCCTCCAAAGTTAAGGCCAAAGAAAAACCTAAGGGAAGCTTTCAAAACTACTTTACACATTAAATGCAACACAAGAGCCTTAGGAAAAGTGGGAAAGAGTGATGATGTTAAGATACTGAATAGCCCAAAAGGAAATCATGATAAGGAAACTTCATCTAATGGTAAGTTGGATAAGGTGATGAGTACCTTGAAGGACATGAGTTATAAGATCTCTAGAAATGATAAAGGGTTTCCAATAAGAAACCTAACTTCTAGAAGCATGAAATAGTACCATGGTTGCATGACCAACCTTACAACACCAAGTGGCATAATGGAAAACCAATGTAGAACACTCAAAAAAATATGTCAAATAAGGAAACTCTAGATACCTTAAAGAAGAATTATAATCATTTTGTGGATGAAATTCCATGGTTTGTAACTTTCCAACTACCTCATTCCCCTCACTAATGTGTATTAGCTCAATCTTTAGAAGAAGATCATGAGACTTGTGGTGACTATGACATGCCACATGAGCAAGATGAAGAAATTAACATTAATTTTATTAATGAATAATGCTCCTTTGATGAATAATCATATGAAATAGATGTGTGTAGTTATAAGTATATATATATAATGCATATTATCAACAAATCTTCTTTGATGAGGAAGAAGAATATCGTAATGTGAATAACCTTGAGACTGATTATTTTGATGTCAATTTGAGGAGACCATCTGTAGAGGAGATTAAAGAGTTAGAAGTTTTTCCAGTTGTCTAGTTTAGAGGTAATTAAAATTTAAGAAACATAATTGTTAATTAAGAGTAAGGAAAAAATAGTATTATTTCATCAAAGAGAAAAATAAAGACAAGCAAGCTAATCAAGTACCTAAAAGGGTTGATGAACCCAATGCTAAAGATTCAAAGGTGTTGGGGAAGAAATATGAGTTGTGAACATTAATGAGAATGTTGTGACTCCATTAGTGAAATTAAAGTATCATAAGGTAAGTTTTGATTAGGAGAATAAAAATTTTGAGGTTAGAATTGAAGAAAAACTTGTGCAAAGAAATGATAAAAATGTGGAACAAGATGTGACAAAATATTACCATCCAAAGTATAATTCAGTTGATATGTTTCAATTGTTGTCACAAGTGAATGTTTCATTTCTTCTTTGTGATTTGATGAGGGTTGAAGAGCATAAAGAGAAGGTAGTTTCCCTCATCAATGGTGCAACTATAGTCTGAGATGAAAAGAAGGTGATCACTCCACCTGAAATGAGAAAATAAAAAATAAATGAAGATGAAGTTGAGGGGATCAATAATGTTATACCTCAATTTTTTGGGGTGCCACATTGGGTACATGCCCTAACCAAGTGGACCCACTTGTGATTGACAAGATGGTGAAATCATGATTTGGGTCTTCAAATGTAATGCAGTGAGGGGATTGGAAGATTGGAGTTGAGATAAATTGCTGTAGAATTTTAGGATTATAGAAGGAGGTTCCAATCATTGGGATCATAAAGTGTATATTTAGATTGAGGTTATAGATGGTGTGGATGGGATGCTATTGTCAGATGGGTCTGATGGGATGTCCCATTGAGATCCTCGAGGGATGGTGAGGATTGATTAGTGAAGGCCAGCTGCATTGCCTGTTGGGTCCACCAATTTGTGAACGAGGTAAGCTGGAAATTTTTCTAAATTATGGCCGGAAAATCCTTGTTGTGTCCCATTTTTTTGAGAATCTAATGTCCCAATAAAATGCATTAAATATTTTGACCCGACATGGAATATGTGTGTCCCTAGACTTATAAAGACATGAGCCCATTCACTTAGCTACATGTGTGTGAATGGGCCCCCTTTAAGTCCTAAGACTAATATTTAAATATGTTTTTGGTGTTATTTTAATGATTCAAATCCAAATTTCCATTGCCAACTTTTGGAATCTAATTTTTGAGAAATGAATGGGTCGCCTTTAAGTCCTAAGACTAACATTTAAATATGTTTTTGGTGTTGTTTTAATGATTCAAATTCAATTTTCCATTGTCAACTTTTGGAATCTATTTTTTGAGAAATTAGATAAACACCTCTAAATGCATAGTATTTTTATTATTTGAAATCTAAGGATCAAGAAGAAATTTCATGAGAGAAAATTTCATTATCGAGAGAATTCAGGAGTAACATTATCAATCACTTTACAATAGCAACTAGGATTCTATCATCATGTCAAATCTCATGTATGTTCATGTCATCTTTTGAAGCTAACATTGTGATGTAGGATTTCAAGAACATTCAAATCATTTCAATCAATCAATCAAGTCAATCAAATAAGATCCAAATCCTTGGAGTGATTTGTTTGTCTTCAATCTTTTAAGGGAATCCATTGAAGGGTGGTGAGTTGTAGCAAGCATTTTTCATTCATCATTTCCTTCTCCTTTTTCATTATCTTTCTATCAAGGTTTAATTACTAAATTGTGGTTGACTGAAACAAACCCCCATACAAAAAAAATACCTCTTTGTGTATCTACATGTTATAGGCTAAACAAAGAGTAGAAATATCTTGAAGAAGAAATTTTGCATTGTTGCATTCATTGTCATCTTTGTTGTCAAGTCGCAAAAACTAAGTTACAAATTTTATTTCTAACATTTTGCTAATGGGACTTGTGTCAAATGGAATCTTAGATCTTGTACTAGAGGACCCCAGAAGTTGATCAAAACCCTTGTACAAAGACCCATTCACCCATGGGAAAATTTGTCCTTGTAGGAACCTTAAAATCACTTTTTTTGAGCATTTTCATTTACCTCTGCACTTCCCAGATCCACTGGAAAACTCTATTTCCATCTGTCAATATTTGGGATCTTGCATTTTTAATATTAGGGCATATAAGATTATTAGTTAAATTATTTCAAAATATTTCTCATCAATTCTAATCACCTAATAGATGTAGATCCAAGTCTGGTTGGCTCACCTTCAAGTCTAAAAGTCAATCTCTTGCGCCTTATCATCTACATCTCAATGAAAATTATAAAAATGTGGAAATGGCCCTAGGTTATGGCCACTAATATTAGAGTGACCACTTTTTTTAGTTTAATTTTGATGAACTTGACATTATTACATCATATTACTTTTAAAAATTGAAAGTCCTTAAAGCACTAGGTTTAGATTTTCACTTTATTGTTTTGCATTTCTCATTTAGGGTTCCATTTTTTGTATTCCAAAAGCATCAAAAATTGAAAATATTTGCATTCATCTTGCATGGTACCTTTCATTAGTATTTATTTTAGTTGTCTTTAGATCAGATTTACATTTTTTTTGCATTCATTAAGTGGTTAAAAATCTGAAATTGTCACTTGCATTTAGATTTCATCTTTCATTTAAGTCAAAAACATTAAAAAAAAATTGCATTGTTTCAAATTTGCACAAATCTTTATTTTTAGATTTTTTCATGTTAGAACCTATGAATTATTGCATTTCAGATCTCAACATTATATTAAAAATTTGTAAACACATTTTCACCTTTGTTTCACACTTGTATTTTTGCATTATATAGTCTTAAATTGAGCAAAATATGGAAAAATAGTAAATTTTTAACCTGTTCACAACTAGAGAAAGAAACACCAAGCAACAACATAAAACTTCAAATTTCTAGTTTTCAAAACCTTGTACAAGGACCCATTCACCCTTGGGTGACCCTGGCTTTATATAGGTGTCTCAAACAACTTTTGCACAACCTTTTTTTATCTATATTATCAGTCCATTTCCACCTACAATTGTCTGAATTGAAATTCTAGAAAAATATTATTGCATGTGAAAGAAATATGTCATTTTTCTTGATTTGTTGCAAATTTGGGGAAAAAAAATTGTATTTGAATATTGAAAATCATCAAATTTGTAGGAAATTTATTTATATTTTTGAAGCATTCCATATCTTAGATAGATTAGTTCTCAATTTTTGCATAAATAAAAGCATGTTTCCTTTTCAAAGATGTGGTTTTAATATGGTAAATAATGGATTGTATAAGAACAATCTCCCTAGTTATGAGTACAATATAGGGAAACTAAATAAGGTCATTAGAAGTTGTGATAGTAATTCTGTGAATTTTTCCCTAATTATGAGACTACCTTAGAGCAAGAGAACAAAATCATTGACACATTTCTTAATATCACCTTGCCTATCCTTCAATCATCCCCTAACATTTCTCCTAATTGTGAGAATGTTTTGGTACAAGAGGATGCATTCATAGACAATCATGATAATCATAGTTGTTCTTCTCCAATACCTCTCCTACTTGTGATGAAGGTAACTTGGTGTTAGAAGTTCCAATTATTGAGAATTCTAAGAATCGTGTTTGTTCCTCTCCTAATGATTTAACCACTTGGGAAGATATTGTTACAAAAGAAGATGATGACATTGATACATTTCTTTCAAAAGATAGTATAGATGAGAGGATAAGATAACATTAGATCCCCCCTCATTATAAAATTATCAACAAGAAGTCACATCTGTTGAGGTTATGAATGCATAAGTGTCCATTAGATCTCTTTTGATTATTGAACCTCCAAACACTTATTTTAGATCTCCTAAGAGTCCTTTAATCATTGGACCTCCAAATATTCCTTTTGAACCTCCTAAGATTCATTTACTTATTGGACCTCCTAAACCACTTTTTATCATAGGGCCACCTCAAAACAAACAATATCCAAGATGTATCTTAAATTTTGTGAGGCAACTCACTAGTAACAATGTGTCACATTAACCAAGTTATCATACTATTGCTCATACATATAACACAAGGAATAATATACAACCACAAACCATTCCTACATTGATACCACTTCCTCAACCCATTTTTCCTCATGCTCTTCTTTTACCTTCACATGTAGTGGAAAGGAGTACATGATCCTATGGAACAACTTTGCAACACTCTTGCTAAGATATCCTTGTGGGATTTTTTTCAAGCATCAACTATTTAACACAACATACTTCAAAATGATTTACAACAAGTTGTTATCCCTCTAAGTGCACAAGCCAATGATGTGGAAATTTTGATTGAGAATATAAATTCACCTAATTTAGACATTATCTTTAATCAAAGTGAATTACCTCCATTAGAAATATAAAAAATAAAATGATTCTTTAATGATAATAGCTAGCATTAACCAGATTGGCATTAAGTGTGCTCTCATTGATAATGGTTCATCACACAATGTTTGTAATGTAAATTTTTTGGATAAACTTGGAGTGGCCAAGAATAAAATTCAACTAGATTCTTTATCTATCCATGGTTTTGATAATTTGGGAATGCAACCACTTGGTGTGATAACATTACCTGTTAAATCTAGTAGGGTTACATTGAGAAAACCTATCCATGTCATACCCCATGATCTTTCATATAATCTTCTCTTGTGTAGGCCATGGATTCATGAAATTAATGGAATCCCCTCAACAATTCATCATCTAATGAAATACACTTACAAAAATAAGGTCTACATGATAAAATCCAACCATGAACATGAGAGTTGTTTACAAATGGAAACGGGAATGAAAATTCATCTTAGAACATTAAAACCAACTACAAAAGTGGAACCTTAGCAAAATGAAGAAAAGGATGATTGGTTTCCATTAGTAACTAAGTTGTTAGATGATGACTGGGTTTCATTAGACTTTACACCATTCATGGGAGAATAGAAGATTACACTAAAATCATGAAAAGAGAAAGAAGATACCATAATATCAACACAATTAAAGTCATCAAAACCATGTGAGTCCATAACTTTAGGAAAGAAGAGTAAAAAAACTATACATCTACATATGATGAAAGTGATCATGAGAAACAACCTTCTTCAAAATAAATGAAAGGACTTTATGGAAGGGGTTATGAAATTTTGATACAAATTGGATATAAGGGAAAAGGATGTGGTGTTAAAGAAAAATTTATGCATGTCCCTATCAAACCTAGCACACAATAAAAACTAACACCACTCCTTTTTGGGAAATGCAGAAATCTCACAATGTCAACCTAACCGTCTTGCATATGAAACCTTGAGTGTAAATAAAGATATCTTCCACAAAGAACACAATATCTTCTACTATTGATCAAAGTACCTTGTTGAGAACTCCAAGACCACTTGATATCTCTCTCTCTCTCCAAAAACATGAATAAATTCTACAATAAAATATCATTCTATGCATATCATTGAGTGCATGGTCATTCAACCAATGAATGTCAAGCCTTGAGTAACAAAATTCAACATCTTAAGGATTTTTGTGCTCTTCATTGTGTTGATGCTCCTAATTCCTCTAATCAATAATTATTTTCATCCTATCATGTTTCTCATCCTTGTTTGGCATTGTTGGGTTATATATTTATTCTCATTACCACTCATGGTGTTCAATCATAGAATCTAACCATATTTTCATGGGAACATGAGTATTCCTTGGTGTAGTTGTCCTTGTATCTACACTTGAGTGGCAAGGATAACTAGTTTGGGAGGCATGGTTTTACTTTCAGGATCCCCTCTTCTTCTATTTTCTCCTTAAAATACCAACCTTAGCAAGTATGTTGACCGTTGTAAGGAAAAATATAGTCCACTGTCATTGTTTGCATGTTCCCTTCTTAGTGATGATATCATACATCTCGTAGGAAGTGTGACCCTTTTGTTTAAAGTGTGACTTTCTTGATCTATGTGATGTGTCTTCTTTGTGGTCACATTTAGCTTGATCTTCTACAAGAGTGTGACCTTTCTTGGTATATTATTTTTTCCTTGTGGCAATGCTATGGATAAATTCCCTAGATTATGAGTATTCTATATCTTGAATAGTTCTCTCTTGGTGTTCATGTCAAGTGTGATTTTCCCTAAGGTGTGACCTTTCATACATTACGTAAAAACCCTTTGATTATCTTGATTATTAACCTTTGTTTTGAATTAAAACCTTGTTATATATTCCACAAGTTTCTAGAATAATGTAGCTTGCTAGCCTTGTGAAGCAATTTTATTCTATGAATTTCTAGCATAATACGGCTTGCTAGCCTTATGAAGCATTCATCATTTTGTCACACCTTATCAAAGTTATCAAAATTATAAATTTTGGTATGGTTGACTTATGGGTTCACATTTTTGTGATGACTTTTCCCATCTACCACCTTTTTATGGGTACACACCTTGTATACCTAGTGTGTGTTTCTCATTTTGGATTGGGGGCGCGCCTAGTGTATATCACACTGCACTAGCCCTTTTGAGCATATTCCATGGACACCTAGCATAATACATCTTTCTTTCATATGGAGCCACATGTTTCATAAGTGATTTTACATCCTTGTGAGAGCATCATTTTATTTTGACAACACATTCAATAGATGGCATTTTGTATTTGAGACAATTTAAGACTGGCACCTTCTCTTTGCCTTACCAACTCGAATCTGTTTAGTACCAACCTTGTCTCTTGTCACGTTTCTTTCGAGTTTTTTCTTCATGTTTGCATCATGTTTACAATGTGCTTGTTTTTATTTTTATCATCACCCATATATTATGTTGTGTCACATGTGTTTTCATCGTGTATGCTTTATGTTTTTCAATATGTATGTTTATGTATCTTGCCTTGTTGCACTTATCTTACATGCATGTGTTTCCTCTCTGCTTATGTTGGTTTTCCATAAGATCTTGGATCCTGGGGTCTTCCATGACCTCCTTGATCTTTTTCATCCTATCTCATCAACATTTGTGCACTTGGATGCCCCTTGATATATATTTGTCTACTTTAGTGTGATTTTGAGAGTAATTTCATACTCTTACTAAAGTGAGGGATAAATATAGTGTTAGAAATTGTATACCTTTACAATTTCATATTATCTTTGGGTCTCTTAATTTACTGGATGTAATTAATCTTCTAATTTTCCAAATTATGTATTCCAAAGCCTTATTTTTACCATTTTCTAAAAGGAGAACTGACATTTAATAAATGTATTTAATATATTTAACCACCATGCAATACATGTTTCCTAGACTTATAGGCCATGACCCATTTTCCCATGGACGAATGGGTCCACTTTATGTCCTAAGACCCATTTTAAAATATTATTTCATAATATTTTAATTATTCAAATTCAATTTGCAATTGTTAGCTTTTGAAATCAATTTTTTTGGGAAATTAGATAAATGCCTATAAATACATAGCCTTTGATCATTTTAAATCTAAGGATCAAGAAGCAATTTCATGAGAAAAAATATTAATTTCAAGAGCATTCAAGAGTAGCATTATTAGTAATTTTACAATAGCAATCAAGATCCTATCATCATGTCAAATTTCATGTATGTTCATGTCATCTTGTAAAACTAACATTATGATGTAGGTTTTCGAGAGCATTCAAAGCATTTCAAGAAATCAATCAAGTCAATGAAACAAAATCCAAATTATTGGAGTGATGTGTTTTTCTTTGGTCCTCTAAGGGAAGCCATTGAATGTTGTTAACTTGTAGCAAGAATTTTCCATTCATCATTTCCTTCTCCTTTGTCATTATCTTTCTATCAAGGTTTAATTACCAAATTGGAGTTTAACTAAGACAAACCCCCATACAAATAAATAATTTTTCCCCCTCTTTGTGTATGTGCAGATTATAGGTTGAAGGAGTGGAAAAATATTGAAGAATCAATTTTGCATTGTTGCATTTGTTGATATCTTTGTTTTCAAGTCACAAAAACTAAGTTACAAAATTTATTTCTGATTTTTCAATAGTAGGACCCGTGTCAAATGAAAGCTTGTATCTTGTACTAGAGGACTCCAAAAGTTGATCAAAACCCATATACAAAGACCCATTTTCCCATGGGTGAATGAGTCGTTCTAGGCACCTTAAAACCATGTTTTCTAATCATTTTTCTTATCCTCTACACCTCCCAAATCCATTGGTAAACTCTTGTTTCCATTAGTCAATCTTTGAGATCTTGTATTTTAATATTAGGGAATATAAGATCATTGGTTTAATCATTCCAAAATATTTATCATCAATTATAATCACCCAATAGATGTACATCTAGGCCCAATTGCCTCACCTTCAAGTATGGAAGACAATCTCTTGCACCTTGTGATCTACATCTCAATAAAATTTATAAAAATGTTGAAATATCCCTAGGTTATGGACACTAATCTTAGAGTCACCACATTTTTGTGTTTCAGTGGATATGAAAAATTTTAGAATTGAAGAGTCATACAAAGTAGAAGAAGAAGAAAAGAAACCTTCACCAATACAAAATGAAGTGTTGAAGCAAGCTGATGAAAATGAAGTATGGACAATGTATTTTGACATTGCTTGCTCTAAAGAAG